>PVJC01035928.1:0-17979 GCA_004026665.1 Murina feae | reverse complement strand
TAGAAAAAACTATAAAAGCAAAGGATACAAATACTCAGTATTCATTTAACTAAATACACACACACAAACACAAACTTATGCTAAGATATTTTCTGTGCTAGATACTATTTGTATTTAAAAAGTATAAAGGAATAGTGATTCAAATGATAAATTATTTTAGCTGTGATGAATGCCAATAATGGAACTTAGTATAATGAAGTTACCATGGCAACAACAGTGCAAAATCCAACCCAAGAGGAGTTGTTTTAGAAGAGTGAAAGGACAGTTTTGAATGAAAAAAGAAACTTGCCAAAAACAGCAATATTCACACAATAAATGTCTTAAAATGCCTACAAAAATATAGATAGTTAAAAGATGTGATAAAAAAAAGAGAAGTCAAGAATAATTCTAAGATTTTATGTCTATAGACTGGTAAATGGATAAACAAAATGTAGTATATACATAAAATGGAATATTATTTATTCTTTAAAAGGAAGGAATTTTGTTGTATGCTACAACATGGATGAACTTGAAGACATTATATTAACTTAAATAAACCAGTCACAAAAAGACAAATACCACATTATTTTACTTATATGGGGCATCTAAATATGTCAAATTCATAGAAATGAAAAGGAGAATGATTTTTACCAGGGCCTGGGGGAAGGAGGGAGAAAGAGGGAATTATTTAATGGCCCTAAAACTTAAGATTTTCAAGAGAAAATAGTTCATAAGATCTGTCTACGACAATGTAAGTATATTTAATACCAGTGATCTGCACATTTAAACTGTACATGTGTACCATCTATGGTCAATATGATAAATTTTGTTATGTTTTATACGACAATAAAAATAATCAGTCTTTCTTTTGGCCCATAAGTCCTAGTGCTACCTATGTAGTAGCCTTTCTTACCAGTCTTTTCCTTGGAACAACTGCACTAGAATATTTCTCTTTGAATACACCTAGTACACTCCTGCGTTAGAGCCTTGCACTGGATGTTCTGAGATTCCTCTTTTATTTGCATCAACTGTTCCCTATTAACTGTTCAAGTTCTGGCCAAATGTTATCTCCTCAGAGAGTCTTTACCTGATAGCCTAGTATGCCATCTAAATCCTATGCCCTTACACTGGTTGTTTTTTCTTTGTGGCATTTATCACCATCCGACTTAGAGATTTATTTGTTAATTTTTGTTTTCCCCATGAGAATGTAACAGTCATCACAATAAGGGCTTTGTCTGTTTTATTGGTTGTTCATCACTTTAGAACAAAGTTTGATAGCAGTGCCTGATATAAGGACATTTATTTAATACTAGGGGCCTGGTGAACGAAATTTGTGCACTGGGGATGAAGGGTTCCTCAGTCCAACCTGCCCCCTCTCACATATTGGGAGCCCCCAGGGGGTATCCTACTGATGGCTTAGGCCCGCTCCCTGCTCCTCTTGGGGAGCGGGCCTAAGCCACAGTCTGGCCTCCCTTTGTGGGAGGCGACCAGGCCAATCAAGATAACCCGCCAGCCCCATCACCCTGCTGCTACAGGCACTGCCAGTCACTGCAGCCACCAAGGTATTTTCATCAACACGGAATCCAGTCCCTTCACCATGAAAAAATGACAACTTTCTTTAGGCATTTTCAAGATGTGTCTTTCATAGGATATGACCTTTCTTTCTTTCTTTCTTTCTTTCTTTCTTTCTTTCTTTCTTTCTTTTCTTTTCTTTTCTTTTCTTTTCTTTTCTTTTCTTTTCTTTTCTTTCTTTCTCTCTTTCTTTCTTTCTCTCACTCTTTCTTTCTTTCTTTCTTTCTTTCTTTCTTTCTTTCTTTCTTTCTTTCTTTCTTTCTTTCTCTCTCTCTTTCTTTCTTTCTTTCTTCCTCCTCACCTAAGGATATGTTTCCATTGATCTTTAGAGAATGTGAAGAGAAGGGAAAAACAGAAACATCAAAGTGAGAGGAACACTTGGATTGGTTGCCTCCTGCATATGCCCTGACCTGGGCCCTGGGAGGACCCTGAAACCTAGGTGCATGCCCTTGGTCAGAATTAAACCCAGACCCTGCAGTCAGCAGGCTGAGGCATTATCCACTGAGCCAAACTGGCTAGGGCAGGATATGACATTTCTTAGCCCTCCAGCAGTGGACCTTCATTTTTTTTGTCCAGGAGTGTGGTGGAAAAACCCTAGATCGCCTTTAAGGATTCTTATTACCCAAGTTACTAAGAATATTACCAGTGACATACAGGAAGCTTAGCCAATGAGTGGTAAGAGAAGGTGTTTCCTCTGTAGTTCACTCTGATCATCAGCTCCACCCCTGCCCAGGCCTGTAAGCTCTGGCTAAGGCTGCAGGCCTGGGCAGAAGACCCCCAAGCCCCTCTGATCACCAGCTTCACAGAGCTTAGGCCTCTGCAATCACAGGCTCTGATCCTACCCTCTGCCATCACCGGCTCTGCTCTTACCCCACTGGCAGCCTCTGGCCTTGGCAGGGGACCCCCAGGCCCCTCAGATAGCATGCTCCACCCTTGCCCCATTATAGCCTCTGGCCAAGGCTACAGGCCTGGACAGAGGACCCCTAGACCTATGCAATCACAGGCTCCACCCCAGGCCCCTCCAATCACCGGCTCTGCCCCTGCCCAAGCCCTGAGATCATGGGCTCCACCCCTGCTCCACTGCAGCCTCTGGCCAAGGCTACAGGCCTGGGCAAGGGACCCTCAAACTCCTGCCATTGCCAGCTCCACTGGTGCCCAGACCGCTGCGATCACAGGCTCTGCCCCTGCCCCTCCAATTGCTGGCTCTGCGGAACCCAGGCCCCTGTGATCTCCGGCCTTGCCTCTGCCCAGGCCTGAGGCCTCTGGCCCAGCCTTATGCCTGGGTAGGGCACCCTCATACCCCTCCAATCACCAAATCTTCCCTGTCCCCTCTGATCACCAGCTCCATCCTTGCCCATGCCCGAGGCCTCTGGCGAAGTCCTCTGGCCTGGGCAGGGGACCCCTAGCCCCCTCTGATTGTCTATCCCACCCCTCGGGCCCCCCACCTCCCCTGCCCCTGCCTAATAGGCCTGACCACTTCAGTGGCAGGTTTTAGCTGGACTGGGTGCCACCATCTTGTGGCTATGGGCGCCACCATTTTGTGGCCATGGGGAAGCTATCTTTGTGATGCAGTGATACCTAATCTGCATATTATGCTTTTATTAGATAGGATTTGACAACTAAATAAGTAAATGAAAGATAAGTTATTTCAACACCAAGAGTGAGACTTAAGATTTAAAATATTGTTCATAATTATTCTGAATGTCCTGAATTCCACCTACACTTCTGTCATATCCTACTGACATGTACACACAAAGATGAGAGTGACAACCATATAATGAGGCACCCACCTTGCTTTGCAACAAATTAGTTGCCTAAAAAAAAAAAGGCCTGATATATACATAATGGATTATGTCCACAATGAGGAGATATTGCAAGCAATCCTATCCTTCTCTGCCTTCCCATCTTCACCACCTCTTCCCATGAAATACCGTGGGTCCAATCCTTTTATTTTAAATTTGAAAACAAGATTGAACCTTAGGAAAGTTATGGACCTTAACTTACATTCACAAAAAGAAATATAAGAGAAGATCACGTTTGATAGATTTTGATGGAAATATGCAACTTAAAGTTTTATACATGATAATAAGGAAGGGTTACTTTGGGAAATAAAGATTTTTTTTTTACATTTGGTTATTTTATCATTTCTAATCATTTCTTTTATATAGAAATCTACCTTGATAGCCTACCTTTGTTCTTAATATTCCTCATGCTTTAGACGTTGACATTAACATTCATATTATAAGAATATTTTAAAAGCAAGAATAGATATAATTCTAAACTGAATGATTTTAGATGTATTGTGTAGAAATAAATGCTTTTGATTTGGACTCAAATAGGTCCAATTCACTTTGCAAACCACTCCTGTTTCCAGTTCTTAGCTCTAGACATAATGCCCTCCACAGATGGTGGATGTCATTTGATCCTAGCCATTTCTAGCAAAATCACATATGTCAGCAAATGAGCCTAAAACAACTCCAGGTTCCAAATGCAAAACATTTGTAAATTGCACTGATTTATAATCAGGACAATATAATAAACTACAATCTAGTTATTCTCAGTGGGCCTTATTCAGCAAAAGAGAAGCCAAAAGAGGATGTTGTTGAGCGTGGCTCTTTCAGTACTAGGCTTGTGGAAATTCAATTACTTGCCTCTGGAAAGTACTGGAATGATAGCCTTGGAGAATAAAATCCCTCATCATTTCAGAATAGAAAACAAAAGGCCAAACTTGCCTGTTACCAAAAAGGCCCACCAAGAAACTTAATTCCCAGGAAAATCCATTTTCAACTTAAATTAAACATTCATCCCGCTGGCATGGCTCAGTGGTTGAGTGTTGACCTATGAACCAGGAGACCACAGTTTGATTCCAGGTCCAGGCACATGCAGGTTATGGGCTCAATCCCTAGTGTGGGGCATGCAGGAGGCAGCCAATCAATGATTCTCTCTTGTCATTGATGTTTCTATCTCTTTCTCCCTTCTTCCCTGAAATCAATAAAAATATATTCAAAAACACATACACACATTCACAGTCAACTAGTAATGTCCTCTATCAGTTCATCACACACCCCAGCTTGTTTTAGATTTCTTATAGTATAGGAGTGTATATAAAGGAAGAATGTTTCTATTGCTGTGGTTATTCTTAATTATGAGATTACTAGAGGTCCAGTGCATGAAATTTATGCATGGGTAGGGTCCCTAGGCCTGGCCAGTGATCAGGGCCGATTAAGGCCTTCCAGCTGCCAGCTGGAGCCATCCTTCCCTGGTGGCTGCTGCCCTTCATTCCACGCCACCCCCTGGTGGTCAGTGCATGTCATAGCAAGCAATTGAACTCCTGGTCTTCCAGTCAAACTTCTGAGGAGACACTTTGCATATTAGCCTTTTATTTATATAGATTTCTTCTTATCCTGAAAGGCAAGAGGAAGGCCAAGTCACATAAAACAGAACCAAGATGGCATTTTAAGTGGGTTACTATATAATTCAGTTTCAATGAGAATCTTGATTTTAAAAAGTCTCTAATAGAAAAATGAGTATGAATAATGCACATGAAGCATCAAATAAAACAAAATATTTAGGAAAAGTAAAGTACTGAAGCTGTTGACGCCTGTAGTGTTTTTATATTTTCAAGAAAAAGTTCTGCCATTTGTGTCCTTCTGAGAATTTAATTGGATAAGAACTAGGCTAAAATAAAATTTAAAAAGAACCCACAACCCATCAAACATATCTGACTAATTTGAACCACATAGAGTTAGATGATCTCAGGTTGATATTTCAAAGCCTGAATAACTCAAAAAATTGTTACAATCATAAATGGTCTGCAAACAAAGGACATAAGGCTGTGAGTGACCATATTTCCACAAAAGCTTTATAATTTTATAAACCCCAAGTTCCCAAGACTGCTCAATCTAGTTTGGTACCAACCAAGGCAACACCAAACACCCTTAAATTCTGGGTTATCATCCATATAGTCTGTCAATTGCTGGATGATTTTTATTTTCCTCAATGAAAGTGTAAATGTGATGTAGCTGCAACATTAAACTCTGAGCATTTTCATCAAAAAAGTTTCCTTGAGATTAGAAACAGTTCTCTCTGAAAATTTTATAATCAGAAGGTTAAAATGTAAAGGACATAAGAAAGAATTTATTTATTGTGAAACCTTTATTATTTTTGTTTTATTCCTTCTTATCCTTCCACATAAGTGTTTCTTTTCTACTTGAAATAAATTCTAAATTATTCAAATTTAACAATAATACACTTAATACTTAAGGTATAGGTTTTCTAATTACTGCCTGAAATGACGAACTGCAAGTTAAATCAATAATCCCCATTTAAATTGATGAAATTGGATGATATTCTAATCATTTCATATTTTAGATGATTTATTTATACACAGTCTTGTTTTGGAATGATTTAAAGCAAGCTAAAAATACAAGCAACCTAGAAAGATAATTTTTATTAAAAAGCAAGAGAAACAAAATAAAGAAAAATAAGATCAGACAAATAAAACAAATCCCAGAGTGAAAGCCAAAAATAATAGTGGCAGTGAAACCCTACCCAGCGGTGGGAGATGGGACAGAACACTGATCAGCGTTCAATGCTTTCTAGCAGGTAATGGGACTAGAAAACATGGAATCCGTATGTTCAAAGCAAAGTAGATGATTATGACAAGCACTGATATTCTTATAATGAGACAGGAGAGAAATTACCTTTTGTGTCCTTCTGGACAGATACTGCAAGATTTATTTAACAAACACCTCTTTTACCATCCTTCAAATCAACACAGTGATGTATGTAATTGTATTGCTTCTATATAATGTACCTTCATGTAAACTGATGACATTATTGAACCATGTCCAGCACAGCCAGCGGTGAACCTTGAGAAGGGGTGGTGAAAAATTAAAGAAAACAGACAAGAGAATACAGTTGGGGGCAGGTAGGATCACTGTGCCAGATTGAGGAAACAGTGACACAGCCTGTAAGCCGAAGCTTTATTTTATAGTCAGATCACACAAAGCAAAACAAGGGCAAGATGTTTACAATGTTCTTGTGAATTTCAAATCTGCTTCTTTCCTATTGTTGCCATTCTCTGAACTCTATCAAGCTTTGTTTAGGCAGAACTTGATGCACCCACCACAGCCCACATCCCTGAGTTACTTATGACTGCAGGGATCGGACTATAAGGTCAAGCTTACAACCATAGCCTTTTGGCTATAATTGTGCTGGGAGAGCTTTGCCTTCCAAGCTGGGACTTGTATGTGGTTTTGCCACAAGTCAGTCCGAGGCTTGAACCTAACCAAATGCTGTAGTCACTCTCCACACATTACAACAAAGCGCAGTTCACTGAAAATCATTTTACTCAAGGACAGTTTATTACAGTCCACATAGAGTTCTCTTTGGGAGGATGGCTTGATTCAAAGGTGAATTTTGTTGCAAAGAGAATGGGCAATAAGTATACATTGTGTGGCACTTTTTCTAGTTAGAACTTAACTCATATTATAACTAAGCTATTTATATCATTCTAGGCTGTAAGTTTCATAAGAAAACAAAACAAAACACAGCACTGTACCCTCATGGACCTTCTTGTGGAGGTCCATGATTGAGGCAATCAGTTGGACCCACTTGAGCTTCTTTCTAATGATGCCAGTGATTGTCAGTACATTGCCTGAAATTGGTCAATGCTAGACTTATATAGCAACAGATAACCATCTTTTATTAAAATTGTATACTACTAAGCCAACACAAGTTTTGTTATTGAGCTTAATCACATTAGGGAACTCTGGGAGAAGTTGTAAAGAGGCTTCTTAAATTTATCCCACTCCATAGGTGAGGGAACTGGGGTTTTACCCACAACTTCTATCAGTCACTTCTTCAAATATTCTACCATTAGACTTTTAAACTTTTTCAAGCATTAAGAGGAAAGGGAGAAGTGAAAGAAATAATAGTATATTCATTTATTCATCCATTCTCTTTTGTCTTCCTCCCTACCTTAGAAGTGTTATGAGTACAGATTCATACATGATGAGCATAAACTCCCCAAACAGAAGACTTTTCTGTCACCTGATTGACATTTTGACTTTACCCATTTGCAATTTAATTTCTTTATTATTTATATTAAAACATCTTCTCTCTTTTCTGTTGGAAATTTTCAGTGACTTGCAATGGCAACTGTAGCTGAAAACAAGCTCCACAACTTAAGTTATTAAGCACAAATATGCCCTTTCTTGCATCCCAAAATAGCCTCAATCAAGTAAGGTTAGAGAATAATGGTTCCCAGGAGCTTGCAACGCCAAGGACATCCAACTTTCCAATTTATAGTCAGAGAAGTTACATATGAAAAACAAAATATGTTTCATTGTTAAGCAAACACCCTTTCCGGAGAGTTAATAAAAGTTTGGGCAGCTTATCTGAACATACAAGTAGCAAACTTTTGAGCTACAGACTGTTAAAGCTGAAAGCCAAGTCAATAATTTGAAATAAAAATGGAAAATAAGAAAAAAATATGGAAATTTTGGTCTAAAAAAATGGTTTCTAAATTAAGAAAGTTTGATATACATACAAATCCTGGGGACAGTAGATGTAGTGAGGGAAAACTGGTTAACTCTTTAAGTCTCCAAAATGCCACATGGAAAGGCAATTTTATCATGAAGATGAGTTTTGGCTGTAACAGAAATAAATATTAAGGCTCGAGGAAATAAGAGGTTATTATTTTCTCTCCTATTTAAAAGTGGTTCACAGGTGGCTAGGGCCAATGAGGCAGCTTTGTGCTATCATCAGGGATCCTGATGTCTCTTTTCAACTTCAGTATTCTAACATATGTCTGCTATTTCTAAGGTTTCCCCATGTTTTAAAGTGACTGCCAGAGCTCTCGCCATCACTTTGGCATTGCACACCAGATGCAAGACGAAAGATAGAGCAAAAATATCTCTTTCCCAAATAATTTAATTTAAATCTATGAACAGTTTTGCTGAAATTGTACATGCTTTCATATGTTCCCACTGTGGTCAGCACTACTTATCTTGTGGCCACAGCTAACCACAGTGGAATCTGGAAATGCCATGATTTGTTTGTTTGTTTGTATAGTACCAGGTGGCAATGACCAGGATGTTATTGTAACTAAAATTTATATGTATACCAGACTCACTTAATTTAGACTCAGCCATTTATAACCTTAATTTTCACTATTTTTTTTAAATTTTCTACTTTTTATGTTACAAGTTATTAACTAAGTCTTTGTCTTTAATGTTGTGTTAATATTCAAATTTCAATCATTGTAATCGAAGAGGAAAGCAACTCTTGCTCTAAGCAAATAGAAGTTACTGTCTCTGCAGTCACATGAAATAAGACCACAAAAAATGAAAGAGGAAAAGTAAAAAGACCTGTGTGTTGCCTTTAACTTAGAAATAGGCAGAGAAAAAGAGGATGGGCTAGATAGTACCATTCCTTAAAAATCTTTACCCACCAACAAAGAGTCATTCTCCTTCACCCATCTTCTTTGACATCAGAAAGTGCACCCAGTGCAGTGCTGAGTTTTAATAGCCAGTGCTTGTGGTGGGCTGACTCTATGCCAAGTTGTTTTCTAGGTGATAAATGTACCCCTTGAGCCGATCATGTGCCATAGGTACTACTTTCTCCATTTTACAGATGAGAAAGGAAGTAAAGTGCCAGGGACATAGAGTTAGAAAGTGGAAAAACAATGATTTTTTCCCAAACATTTAGACTTTATTCTTTACCACCATGTTATATTATATCTCCTTTTTATATCTTTAACAGAGCCAGGGATTGGGGAAAGGAGCAGGGGCGTATGCCCTGGTCACAAAATTCAATACTTGAAATGAACAGTATTGTGATGAAATGTCTAATCTAATAAAAGAGTAATATTGAAATTGACCATTTCTCCGAGATGCCTAAGCCATGCCCACCAGCCAATCAGAGTGGCTGTATGCAAATTAACCCAGCCAAGATGGAGGCCGGCAGTCACGGAGCTGGAGTAAACATCAGGCTTCCATTGCACCAGGAGTAATCTGTCTGCTGGCTGGCTGGGCCTCTCTGTGCTCAAGGCAACAACATAGTTGCAACATTATTACAATTATAGAAGCCTTAGAGCTGAAGCAAACATCAGGCTTCCGTTGCACCAGCGATGGAGGAAACTGCCTGCCTAGGCTGGCTGAGCCTCTAATTAAGGCAACATTCTTTCAATTATAGAAGACATGGAGCTGAAGTCAACAGGAGGCTTTGTTACCTGCCAAGGCCTCGGCTTAAAGAAACAGTGTATCAGTTATAGAAGATAAATAAACTCCAGAAACCTACTTCCAGCCAGCCTTGCTGGGACATTGGGTCAATGGGAGCTGTGGGCAGCCTGAAAACACCCCTCAGGTCCTCACCCAGGCTGCCCAGGCACCCCAGTAGGGACCCAAAACCTGAAGGGGCTGTGGGCAGCCTGAAAATGGCCCTCAACCCCTCACCCAGGTTGGCCACACTCCCACTGGGTGAGGGTCCACACTGAGGGGCTTGGCCAGCCTGCAAACAGCCATCATCCCCTCACTGAGGCTGGCCAGGCACACCAGCAGGTGGACATCCCCAGAGGGGTCCCAAACTGCGAGAGGGCACAGGCCGGGCTGAGGGACACCCTGAGGGCACAAATTTTTATGCACTGGGCCCCTAGTTTTTAAAATAAATATGAATGCAAACATACATGATAAATAAAATATCAAATTTTTGAATAAACATAAAAATGTTTGAGACAGAAAAATGTCCTATGCTTTTTTACTCTCTGACATCTGACGAGAGAATGATTGGTCCCATTTTTTTTTTTTAATTTCCACATTACCTCAAAACAAGGTTTCTCAACAGTCCCGCTATTGGAATTTTGGTTTGGAAAATTTTTGGAGGGGGTTTGCCTGTACATTGCAGAGTGTTCATCGATATCCTCAGATTCTAGTTATTGGATGTCATAGGCACCTCCTCCAGTTGTGACAATAAAAAAATGCCTCTAGACATTGGCAAATGTCCTATAGGGGAGAAAGTCAACCCAGTTGACAACCACTGACTTAGATGTATCTGATTTATTTTTGAGTTATCAAAAATAGTTTCAAGTCCCTTTAAAACTACACAATGTTTTCATAACACATTCATCTCAGGAATGTGGTTAATAATTATTACAAATGGGTTTGTTTTGTACAAACACACTTAGCCTATGTGATAAATTCATTGTAATTTAAAAAGTCCTTTGCTTATTATAATTTTAGAAATCTACTGTAATTTGATTATTTACTATTTAAACAAGAGAGGAGTTAAAGCTAAATGTTTCATAGCGCTATCATTACAACTTTAGATCGTAAATAATATTTATATTTGCTTACCTCAAATAGCCTTGTAAATCATAGCTAAGATCCCAAGTCCTCATTAAAGAAATAAACAAATCAAATATATAAAAAGAAGGAGAAGGACATGGAGGAGGAAGAAAAAAAGGAGGAGGAGGGGAAGCATCAGAGAAAAAGAGGAAGGAGGAGAAGTCACTGTTAGAGATAGGAAAGAAGAAGAGGGGGATGATAGGGAGGAGAGGAGGCAAAAGCTGAAGAGGAGAAAGCAGAGAAGGATAGGAAGAACAGGGACCATAAGAGCCCAGGATAGTGCACATGGTCACTCCTGCTGGTGAAATGGAAAGAATCTGCACGGGCTTTTGAGTCTCATTGACTTGCTTTGAATCCTGACTCCTCCTTTTCTTAAGGATGCAATTTTGGCAAGGTTACTAGCTTCCCTGTTAAGTGTGCTCAATGACGCATCTAGAACTGTGCCAGAAACACGTAGGCAATGCATGTTATTTCTATTATCCTTTCCTGTTAATGTGCAAGTGATTTCTTTTCTTATTTGGTTCATACAGGTTTTCATATGCTCCTGAAGCCTAGGAATGGGATGCAGGACAACTTACTTTCTATGCAAAATTTCAATGCAACAAAACCATGTATATGCCCATGAAGTGGGTCACATTTCTGCTTCCCTGGTCCTTATGTTACTCTGCAACTCATCAACTTCAATCTAGGACAATTTTCCTGTTCTCTAGACCACTAAGATAAATAGACCCGTGTCAGAGCCAGCAGAAGCTCTGCTCAGCACTGCTGCTCTGAGTTATTCTGAGTCCATATATTCTCCTAGGTTCTTCCTGACTACACCAGGGCTGGTTCTTCCTCAAACCCTGCCCATTATACTAACTGTTGGGAACTTTGTCCAAGCTCCTCCTTTATTCTCTGCTCACTAATTACAGATGTTGGGTCTGTTTGGGATGGACCTTCTTGGATGCCAGGTCTTAGATGGAGGTTGTGGGTATAGAAGAAGGAGTCTTTATTGCAGAAGCCAGTGGCCACATAGCCATCAGACGAGATAATCCTTTACAACAAAGTCTATACAGGCAGGCAGCCAGCCACTGGGTGGTAAATACAAATCTTTCCCATAAAGCAGCACCAGTACCCACAGCTATTATCTGAGCAGCCTCACACTGTCTTCTAGACTCACTGCCTCCCATCATAGAGGTACCTACAGCTCTCTGGCTCAGCAGCTTCTCCTAACCCTAACCATAACCCCAACCCTGCCCCGCACACTGGCTGTTAACAAGGTTGCTATATCTGACTCTCTGTGAGCTTGTAGCCTTACATCATAGCAGTAAGGTTCTCAACTCCATCTGTGCTCTCCTCTCTCTTGCACACATAGGAGCTACAGTCTCTGTGCCTGCTGCCCCTCTTCTCAGAGCTCTCTAGCCTCTGCTCTTCCCAGCATACTCTCTAGCAGACTTCTGAACACACTTTTGGTCAGTAACCTGTATATTACTCCAAAAACAAAGAAGGCTAGCTGCCAACAGTGACATCAATCATTTGGGTTACAGAAAGGCATGGCGTACCGTGGGATTGGCCATTCGGCACCTTGATTTGGTTCATGCTCAGAACAGCCTTGGCCATTCTGGTGTATTGACAAGGCCTCTGTGCTCCTATTGGCCTTGATTATCCAGGGACCCTGGTGTGGGTCCCACAACCTGGTACCAGAATGTCATATAAGACGTCTGGTAATAAGAAGGTGAGTGTGGAGGATGAAACTGCCTCAATATTAGTGTCCACATTAAAATCAAACTACCTCAAGTTTAAGTAATTAATCCTCAGTTTGCATTAAAAAGTAAAATGTAAAGTAAATATGATCTATAGAAGTATTTCTCTGTTGTTTTCTGCAATGAATGTCTCAATGGTCCATTTTTTCTTTTTCTCATATTGAGGTACCAATTAGTTAAATATATGCTGAAGTGTTCCTCAAAGATCCTCAATGAGAAAATACCTCTTCTATTTATAGTCCATCCTTTTGAAGTTCTTGTTTACACACTTTTTATTTACTGTTGAAGAGTACAAGCTAAATTTAGTCAGAAATGTCTATCACTATGTCTATTTTCATATTTTAACTTGAGTTCTTCTTTTTGAACTAAAAATAGTACAATTGCAATGTTTCTATTTAAAGATGTGCTTTGTAAAGATAAAATATAACGAGCTTAAAATTATACTGTTTCCATGAATAAAGAGACTTCATAAGGATGGCTAAAACATCAAACAATTGAACTAATGCCATCTCTTCACAACATTCAATGTCCTGTTAAATAGTCTGTCAGACTCCTTTCAGTGAACTCATATTATTTACAAACATTGGATTTTTAAAAATACATTTATCTGAGGAAGCCATAAATAACAAGTTCAACTTCTTTGAATGGTTAATGCATTTAATGAATCTGCAAAGTGCAGATAAGCTATTTTACCAGGTTTTATGCTGCATAAGAGGAAGACACACCAGAAACATAAAAAAACTACTTCCCCTGCACAAAGGGATTTTATTATTGGAAATCAGAAAGAACACTGTCCTAGAACCTTAGATGAGTAAATGCATGACCCAGTAACAAAGGAGAGGTATTAGATGCTGTCTGCTGCAGGTTGGGCAAGTAGGGAAGTAGATTCTAAGCTGGAGATCACCATGGAGAAGGATTATTAGAGAGTGCTCCTGAATTAGCTTCTGCAAAAGGAAAGGAATCAGAACTTGGCAGAGTAAGATATTGGGTTATGATACAGTCACAAGGAAGGCCTTAGCCAATCATATGGGGAGCTTAAAATTACAAATGGCCTTTCACAGTTTTTAAGAATTACAGTTGGGAAGCTGAGTTTTTACATCTTTATGTCAAGGGGATATGACTTTGGGGAAGGAGTCTTTTCTCAACTGAGGCAATTGTGAAGATAACTGTGATAACTGTGAGCTGGAAGTTGATAGCATACCCACCAGCTGAAACAATATCCCCTTCATTTCTGAAAGAGGTTCTGGATGGCACAATAGATCACCTACTAATACTATACTGTGTTTTGTATTTTTGTCAGTCACTTTTTAAATAAACACCATTAAGTAAGCCCTTAAAAAGCATCATTAATCTATCCATGAAAGAAATAATGAAATAAGCTGTTTGAAAAACACAGGTATAGCATAAAATTATACTTTCAAAGACATCAATGACTATAACTATTGTCCAGCCAAAGCATTTATCCATTGGGTAACCTGGGGTATTATGAAGTAAAAGGTTTTGTACTAAGTCACAGTGTTGGTTAATGTAGATGCAGGCCTTTATGTTCCACCATTCTTTACCCTATAATATCTTACATATAGTGTTTTCCTCTTGCTTTATAATAAATCTATTTCCTAGAAATCCTACATAACAAATATCTATAAATGTTGGGGGAGAAATAACAAGCACATATAAAAAAATTATAAATTTTTGGGAGAATGGCCATGTTTTCATGGTCAAACCCCAACAAATTCCCAATCTTTCCAAGAATACTATAACTACATCCACTTCTTCCTTCAACTTCCTCACTGAAGAAGTGCATGTGGTATTTTGGAAATGGGAAGTCACCTCTTTTGGTTAGCCTGAGGTGTCAAAGTCGGGAAAACTGACAAAACTACATTATAAATTCTTATACAGTGCCCCAGTCTCAGCAAATCCACTGTTTAGCCATGCTGGAATGGTATTCAACTGGATTGGTAGACATGGAAAAAAACAATAAAGTTGGTATACTTATTCCTTGTGGATTTAAGTCCCCTATGATTTACCCAGGGAGTTATTTCTGGGTATTGCATAAATGGATTACCCAGGACACTTAAGAATCTCTGCTGAACAATAAATTATATGACTTCTCCCAGTCAAAGTTAGTCAATCTAGTTCTACATTTACATCTGGAGTCAGTCTCTGAAATCAAAACACTCAAGAGCCCTGGCCAGTTTGGCTCAGTGGATAGAGCATTGGCCTGTGAACTGAAGGGTTCTGGGTTAGATTCCAATCAAGGGCACATGCCCAGGTTGCAGGCTGGATCCCCCAATACAGGTTGTGCAGGAAGCAGCCGATCAATGATTCTCTCTCATCATCGCTTTCTCTCTCTCTCTCTCTCTCTCTCTCTCTCTCTCTCTCTCTCTCTCCCCCTCTATGAAATCAATAACAATATATTTTTAAAAATTTCAAGAAAAAAATGGAGGTATTATAATTATGGATACTCTAGCTTCCTCACTAAAGAGAAACCAAAAATTGAAAACATTTGCAGATCCCCCTGCAAGTATGAAATGTGAACAATAGTATATTTGGTGAATGTTGGCTGCCATAAAAGTTTCAGGATGAACCAGAGGAGAAGATACACTGTCCATAAACTTGCTGTCTGGATTGAGTCCTGCCAGCCATATTGAACTTGCCAGCCCACATCTCCACTCTTGAATCAAGTAACAATGCATGTTGATAACCAGAAGGTGAGCAACACTGCTGACCTTGCTGCACAATGGGATAGCTACATGTCCTTCCACAAATATGCATGCTGCTGGTGATGGTGATGTGGGCCTGATTGCGATCACTACAGATGATACTGACTATCCAAGGTGTATCCAGGACCCATTCACACCAGAGAGCCTAATTGATTATAATATATGTTGGGGGAAGTAAGTGAAGTGTGAGTTGCTAATTTCTGTTTTTCCCTTAAAAACTTGAGGCCACAGGCCTATGGCAGTGCTTAGTCTTTGTTATGCATATATTATGAATAGCTTTGCCCAAGAAAATTTATAGGTGGTGTGAAAAATGTGAGATAAAGGTGCTTCCCCAGTCAAAACTCATCTAGAAATGATATCCATGGCTAATTCCAAGGCAGGAGTCTGCCAACCTAAATGGATAAGTCAATTAGATTTTTCAATTTGAATGATGAGGTAATTTTTATGCTGCCCTCCTAGGTCAAAGACCAATAGGCAAGCTGCCCAAGGTGTGTGCTGTTACAGACCTTGCACACAGAAATTACTTAAATTTTAGTTCCACAAATTCAGTCACTTCTACTAATTTAATTACAAGGTCTTCCTTGACAGGTGATAGTTTGATACACATGCACCATTATTCAGCACATGGCATGAATTCTATTTCATTAGGCTTGTTTCTGGGCATAAGAGAGAAGTTAAAGTCAAATGTATCTACTTCTAACATTGCTTAACCCTAGGGACTCTTTCCAAAAGGCAGAGTCAAGTTGGCCCCAAACTCTTGAGTTTCATCACATCATTTCAGCAGATTTACTAGCTAATTAATTTTTGGAATAAGAGTGGAGAAGGTGAATCTCAAAACTGAACCCTAGTATTCCCTAGCCTTCTCTCTGGCAGCTGTATTAGAAGAAACTTCAGTCAGTTTTGACTCCTACAGTCCTTAAGTTCAATGTGTTTGATATAATTGAAGTGTGAATTGGAGGAAATAAGCATTTTTAATACTGACATTTTGATTCTCCAAAAGCCTAACATTCAAAGTCCTAACATTCCATTTGGGGCAGCCTGTTGCTGTGAAAATACAACCAGATTATTAAAATCATGACTTCTCTGAATAGTGCATCAGAAAGTACTGGTACTCACATCTACTTTATTTTTTTATAAGGATAACATATAGACATTAGGATGCTTTTAGAATTGTAAAATAAGGACAATCTAGATTCTACATTGTAGATTCTGTGTTCAATTCTGTTTCCAAACCCTCATATGATCTGGGAAACTTGTTTTTCATCTATATTATAAAGAAGCAAGATCTTATGATAAGTGAACTCCTGACCTCTAACATTCAACAATTCTACATTTATCTACAAAAGTAACTATTATAAGATAAACTCCTGCATCTTGCTGATATCAGCTTTTTAACCTATGCTCTTCTCTCTTACGTGGTTGCTATCATCTCTTGGTTAAATTACAGCAAGAAACTTCTTGTAGCTCTGAGCATGTTTATGATTCTACTCCTGAATGGTCATTTTACCAGCAGTGAATTTCATTGCTGTGAGGTTTGAAGTTTAAAAGCCTTCAGGTAACCTGAAAAACTCAGTATTATTTGGACCTTATCAGAGATTTAAGTCTAATTTTCTCACATATTCCTATCTGGAACTTCATTCAAATATACTAGTCATGTTTTCTACCTCAAGGTGAAATTTTCCACATTCCCTACCATAGCTTCTCATTAATAAGCTAACTTTAAATTCCATCTCTTCCTTCACTTTTCTCTTAACTTCCACCTAGGTCAGTTCTCTCTGATATACTTTGTCTCAATATCTTATATTTTGCTCTATAATATTTATCCCAATAGCAATAAAATAAAATTTGGTAGGATTATTTGTTGTATATATGTCTCCCTCCATGGTTGCTTGTTTTAATAACTTCTCTACACCTGCATCTGGCATAATGTCTAGCACAAAGGAAATATTTGAGAAACAATTGTTAAGGTTCAAATATCTACACTAATAAAAGAGAAACATGCAAATTAACCATCACTCTGTCACTCTGTCACTCTGCTACACCCACCAGCCAATCAGAGCAACTATGCAAATTAACCCAACAAAGATGGCAATTAATTTGCATATGCAGGCATGGAGCGATGACTGAAGATGGCCAAGGCCACAGAGCTGGAGTGAGCAGGAGGCTTGGTTGCTCCCGGCGATGGAAGAAGCCAAGCTTCCCGCTGGCCCTGTATTCCACTCAAGGAGGAGCTGGGGGCCTGGGTCAAAGGGGGCCTGGGTTGTGGAGGACAACCCCGGCTTCCAGTCCACCCTGGGCTCTGCTCAAGGAGGGACTGGAGGCCTGGGTCACTGGGTGCCTGGATTGCCCGGGACAACCCAGGCTTCCAGTCTGCCCTAGGCTCCTCAAGGAGTGACCGGGGGCCTGGGTCGCCAGGGGCAACCAGGCTTCCAGTCACCCAGGGCTCCACTCAAGGAGGGGCTGGGGGCCTGGGCTTCCAGTCTGCCCTGGGCTCCTTTGGAGGAGCTGCGGGGGCGGGGAAAGCATGGGGGGGAGGGGGGAGACTGGGAGCAGTCAAAGTGAAGAAGCCAAACCTTGCTGCTGCAGCCAGACCAAAGGTCTGTGTCCCGAGTGCCG
>PVJC01035927.1:0-17976 GCA_004026665.1 Murina feae | reverse complement strand
GCCATTCAAAATGTCAAATTGTGCCTTTCTCAAGGAAATTCTGAGAAAATCAGGTCGTTTAGGAAAATTCTACAGGATTTCTTGCAATTATTTTTAAAATGCTTCCTTTTTTGCTTTGATTTTGAATAACATCATTACTTTTGTAAATATTAAATATGTTCATCAATGCATATTATGAAGAATTCAAACAACACACACATTACAAATATGAACATGAAAAATATCATCTTGCTTTCTACCACTTAATAATGATATTATATGATTATATAATAATGATATTCTCATTATTAAAATTAGAAACCATTACCTAGATGCCTTCTCTGCATATACACAGATGGAAGGGTTGACAGAAGCATACAAAAGGAGTAGGAAGATAATCCTATATAATAAAAATATAGTATGCAAATTGTCCCCTTGACCAGGATTTCATCTGGGAGTTTGACCAGGGGCCAGGACTGGCCGGGAGAAGGGAGGGAGGCGCATAAGTGGCAGATGGCCAGGGGGAAGGGAGGCAGTATGTGACTGGCAGCCAGTAGCCACTAGGAACCCTAACAGTGCATGAATTTTGAGCACTGGGCCTCTACTACTGTTATAAAAGGCTCTGTGGTGCTAGTTTTAATAATACATATTACATTTAAATATATCTAAATTTCAATAGAAGAAAAGATAAAAATAGAAGGGAAACTTGGTGGAATAAAGTGTTAGAAAACATCAGAAGCCACTAGACTTTGTCCTCTAGTGCCATGCTATTGTATATTGGGTGTACTGGTCTTTGTGACTTAGTAGATGTTTATTAAATTTTGTTATATGTGTTCTTAGGTACATGTTTAACACTTCATTTTGATGTATTACCCTTATTAACCTTTCAGATTGAATCCAATTCAATTATAACATATGAGATTGCTTTCTTTCCTGAGGACATATTTTCCATCAATAATATGCTAACCACCAACAAAGATAATATAGATGAAGCAGTCTGGTTCTGAAGTGCATCAATATCAGTTGGCGCCTTTTAATTACATAACACCTATCTCCCAATAACACACACAGTACAAACTATATGGTATCTACTCTAATAAAAAAGTAATATTGAAATAGACCGTTTCTCCAGGATGTCTAAGCCATGCCCACCAGCCAATCAGAGCAGCTGTATGCAAATTAACCCAGCCAAGATGGAGGCCAACCACCACGGAACTAGATCAAACAGGAGGCTTCCATTGGACCAGGAGTAAACTGTCTGCCTAGGCCGACTGGGCCTCTCTCTGCTCAAGGCAAAATTGTTGCAATTATAGAAGCCACAGAGCTGAAGCAAACAGGAGGCTTCCATTGCACCAGGGATGGAGGAAAATGTCTGCCTAGGCCAGCTGGGCCTCTCTCTGCTTAAGGCAACATTGTTTTAATTACAGAAGCCACGGAGCTGAAGCAAACAGGAGGCTTCATTACATGCCTAGGCCTCAGCTTAAAGCAACAGTGTATCAATTATAGAAGATAAATAAACCCCAGAAACCTGCTTCCAGCCAGCCTGGATGGGACATTGGGTCAATGGGAGCTGTGGGCAGACTGAAAATGGCCCTTAGTCAATGGGGAGAGGGTTCACACTGGGGGGCTTGGCCAGCCTGCAAACAACCATCAGCCCCTCACCCAGGATGACCAGGCACGCCAGCAGGTGGACATCCCCTGAGGGGTCCCAGACTGCGAGAGGGCACAGGCCGGGCTGAGGGACCTCCCGAGTGCACAAATTTTTGTGCACCGAGCCCCTATTCTTATATAATAAAAGGGTAATGTGCAAATAGACCGAACAGCAGAACAACCAGTTACTATGATGCACAATGACCACCAGGGGGCATATGCTCAATACAGGAGCTGCCCCCTGGTGGTCAGTGCACTCCCACAGGAGGACCGCCCTCAGCCACAAGCCAGGCTGATAGCTAGCTGGCAAGTGCAGTGGTGGTGGCCAGAGCCTCTCCTGCCTCCACAGCAGCACTAAGGATGTCTGACTATAGCTTAGGCCCTCATGGGGAGCAGACCTATGCCAGCAATCCCCTGAGGGCTTCTGGACTGCTAAAGGGAGCAGGCTAGGCTGAGGGTCCCTTTCCCACCCCCCAAATGCATGAATGTCGTGCACCAGACCTCTAGTATCCTAATATATAAAAGCCCAGGGTCGTAATGACTGATCACAACCGAAGGCTGACCAATCTGGAAGTTCTTCAGTTAGCGCTGGGTTGTCATGGCAACACAGCACTCACTGCCCAGGAGGCTGAGATCCAGAGAGAGAGGCAAGGTCTGATCTGCAGCCTCAGTGGCAACAGTTGATCAGTACTTGCCTCTCCTTTCTCTCCCTCTTTCTTTCCAGGTGTTGCCAGTAGCCAGTCCTTTCTTTCTCTCCTGGCCTCCTTGGAGGCTGCTGTTCGGCACCGCCTCTCTGATTAGGCCAGGAGACAGGCCCGGAGATGCTGACTGGCATACGAACTGACCAAGGAGAACCAAATGTGGGTGCTGTGAAGAACCAATGGCTGCTTAGGAGGCAAAGCTTTGATGTTGATTGGCATAGGAACTGACCAATCAGAACCAAATCTGGGTGCTATGAAGAACCAATGGCTGCCTAGGATGTGGAGCTTTTGAAGCTGACTGGCATAGAAACTGACCATTCAGAACCAAATTGGCCAGCAGAGGAGGGCAGTTGGGGGTGAGATCAGGCCTGCAAGGGAAGGCAGTTGGTGGTGAGATCAGGTTGGCAGGGAGGGCAGTTGGGGGCAACCAGGCTGGCAGGGGAGGGCAGTTAGGGATGATTAGGCAGGCAGACAAAGGCAGTTAGGGGTGCTCAGGCAGGCAGGTGAGCAATTAGGAGCCAGAAGTCCCAGATTGGGAGAGGGATGACCTCCCAAGGGGTCCCCAATTGGAGAAGGTGCAGGCTGGGCTGAGGGAACTCCTCCCTTCATGCACAAATTTCATGCACCGGGCCTCTAGTTAAACTATAATAATTCCATAAAGTACAAATGTGCTCCTAGCACTTCAGTACACTAATCACTAAGTAAATAGCAGATGTGCATTATGATCCATGAGCAACTACGTCACTTCCTCCCGAGCCCATACAGTCACCTCACACCTGTGACTCAGCTTGCCCACAGATAGCAAAGTGTGCACTTGCCTTGCCTCCCTGTCTCCCAGCAATAAACCTCTGTGACCTTTCACAGAAATGATTCATCAAAAGAGTAAACTGACCAACAAAGATGAAAGTGCACCAAAGTAACAAAAAGAGATAATGCTGGAAGTGAAACTTGACACCGGTGTGAGTGGAGGTAAAGAAGAAACAGCTGGCCATGGACCGTTGACATGGCTGCAGTGTGAACCCCTCTAGACAGGCAGCCAAGGTCACTTAGTGAAGGTGAACTCAGCAACATTAATGAGGAACATTGCAGTGATGAAAAGGATGACAGTGTCCCAGAGGAAGTGATTCCAGAAAACTACTTCACATTAAAGAAACTCTTGGAGAGATTTCACGACATTGAACGTGCAAAGGATAAAATGTTGGGAGCTGATCCAGACTTGGAAAGGAATATAACAGTCTTGCCAAGGTGTAGAAAAGATGTATAACAAGTTATATAGTGAGAAGAGAGGAGGTGAGTACTGTTGAAACTACCCTTGAGACATTTTTACAAGGCACCAAAATACTCTAATCCTCAATATTTCTAGTGTTTTAAATTATAGTTTACTCAAGGTTAGTTTTTTACTATTTTTTTCATTTCCCTATACATTGAAGCTGGCCTTATGGAGTTTTTAATGGTTTCACAAAATTTTCTAAAGGTCATGAAATAATCATAATTTTTTTCTGTTGGGTACTAAGATCACTTTGCATGGCTTCAGCTTGCACAGTCATTTTTACTGTCCCCGACTACCATGCGAAGTGAGGTCTGCCTATATGTAATTATAGCATGTAAATTAGCACTTAAATATATTTTGTTCCCCTTGATTCCTCAACTGAATTTTAAACTGCTTAATTGCAGAAATAAAACAAACCCTCTAGTCCTTCAACATCATCTATTCCCCTTAGCTTAGTGTTGAGTATTTGGTAAATCTTAGATAGTATTTATTGGTTTATTAATTAGTCATTCTAAAGTTGAATGATAAGCTTTTGTAAACTTTGAAATCAATAATAAATATTATTCCTTTCTTTCGACTGTAAGCTTTACCCATTTTATTTTCCACTATTAGAGCAGCAAAGCATGGCTCCCAGGTTGTATCCTACCAGCTCCAGGGTGCACTGTCCCTTTAGATGATGATGTTAAATGGTGGCTTGTGGATTTGCTTCGTTCATAATGTGTATAATCTCCAGCCCTGATGCCTACCCCTAGCATCTAGAACAATGCATCATGCCAAAGCACATGATAAGTATTTATTAAATGAATTTAATTAATAATAATTACTAGGACTGCCCTGGCCGGGTGGCTCAGTTAGCTGGAGCATCATCCCATACACCTACGTTGTGGGTTTGATCCCTGCTTGGGACATGTATGGGAGGCAATGGATACATATTTCTCTCTTACATCAATGTTTTCCTCTCTCTTTCTCTCTTATTCGCTCTCTAAAATCAATGGGAACATAATCTCAGGTGAAGATTTTTTTTTTAAAGTTACTAGGACTGTACAGTGCACATTACTTAGTGCCAGATGTCTTATATACATTGTCTTTAGAGCTCTATTGTGTCCTTAGAGCAATCCTATGGCCCCTGTCTTACAGAGGAGAAAAGCTTGACTCAGAGAGATTTAGTGACTCATCCAGCAAGGGCATGCCAGAGCTGGAATGTGAATACAATGCTGTTTGATTCTAATGTGTCTCAGCCACTACACTGATAATAAACTGACATCAGTGACATCAAATCATGTGTAAGTGGATTAGAGAGAAAGAGATGATGCAATTTAAAATCTCTTTAAATTCATTTCCTCTCTATTGCAGGCCTACTTTGACAAGGGGAGTACTTCTTATTAAATTTACTGTTTCATAACCTTCACTATATAATTTCCTTTATTATTTTTTAAAAACCTATTTTTAAAAAAGAACCAGCAAAAAATATATTCCTTATAATATTAACTTAAAGCAGAAATGGCCAAAAATGATATTCTGATTATTTAAAACAGTCTCTATATAAGCCATGTTATGAAGCTCTCCTGGTATGTAAAAGAATATGTGGGTGCATGTATGTAACACCTCTTATATTTAAACTAGAGGCCCGATGCACAAAATTCATGCAAGGGGCTTGGCCCTCACAGCCCTGGCTTCATCCAGAAGGTTGTCCAGCAGGACATCTGGCCTAATTAGCATATTACGCTTTTATTATTATACATAAGTTTGTGTTTTAAAAACTCACTTAGTTTTTTGCTTTCGCATTTCCCTACACAAACACTTTATAGGTATGTCTTGGCTAATAAACTATTGCTTGCAGGGGAAGAGGTATCACTGTATTCTGGGCACGTCAGATCAACCACAGCAGGTTTTTCATGGGAAGGGCTGGGTAGCACGTGAAACCTGAAGAGGCCGTCATGAGCATTGGGGGTGATGTAACTGTGAAAACCTTCTAATGCTGGAGGGCTGTTATCACTGCTGACTGGGCGAATGCCTCTGCTTCAAACCTGTTTTCTTTCTCTTTGTATGTAACAAAATATTCCTTTGACTCCTCTTCTCCCCATTCAATATATATCTATATCCTAGAGGCCTAGTGCACAAAATTTGTGCACTGGGGGTGTCCCTCAGCCCAATTTGCACCTTTTCCAATCTGGGACCCCTAGGGGGATGTCCGACTGCTGGTTTAGGCCTGATCCCACAGGGATCTCGCAGTTGGACATCCCTCTCACAATCCGGGACTGATGGCTCCCAACAACTGGCCTGCCTGATTGTCCCTAACAGCTTCTGCCTGGCAGCCTGATCACCCCATAACCACTCCCCTGCCAACCTGATCAATGTCTAACTACTCCCCTACCGGCCTGATATCCCCCAACTGCCCTCTCCTGCCTGTGTGGTTGCCCCTAACTGCCCTCACCTGTCAGTCTGGTTGCTCCCAACTTCCCTCCCTTGCAGGCATGGTCACCCCCAACTGCCTTCCCCTGCTGGCCAGGTCGCCCCTAACTGCCCTCCCCTGCCGGCTTGATCACCAACTGCCCTCCCCTGCTGGCCATCTTGTGGCAGCCATCTTATGATGACATGGTGTGGCCATCTTGTATGAGGGCATGGCGGTCAATTTGCATATTACTTCTTTATTATATAGGATGCTATTTGGTGGAAAGAGTTAGTTTGAATTCACTATTGAAAAGAACATGGTTTACTACATCATTTCTCTATCTCTTTTCTCTACCTCTTCTTTCTATTCGTTTTTGTTACTCTCTGTTCTCTCATGGTATATTACTCTCGTGCACTGGCCCCACCTCCATACCTTTTCTCTCTCTAGATTTATTTCTGTGCTAAAATTACTCCTTAAAATCAGGCTTTTACTCTTTGCTATTTGTTTTACTTTTAGATTTCTTGCTGTGTGCTTTTCACAGTGCCTTCTTCTGATAGTTCATTTTGTCATCCCTCAATCTTCACATTATCTTCATTTCTCTCTTTTTTTAAATATATATTTTAATGATTTTTTACAGAGAGGAAGGGAGAGGGATAGAGAGGTAGAAACATCGATGAGAGAGAAACATCATCGATCAGCTGCCTCCTGCACACCTCCTACTGGGGATGTGCCCGCAACCAAGGTACATGCCCTTGATGGGAATTGAACCTGGGACCCTTGAGTCCACAAGCCAATGCTCTGTCCACTGAGCCAAACCAGTTAGGGCTGTTCATTTCTCTTTACACTAGAAGATCTATTATCTTCAATTGCATTTAGTAAATGTTCATTTAAGGTGGTACCTTGGCCTGTGTTCATAACCCACCCAAAACAAATAGTTCTATCAGTGGTCAGTTAGCAGGGCTCTTCGTTGGCATTCTCTCTCTCGGAAATTTCAATCTCCTTGAGGTTTAAACTACGTTATCTCTGTACATATTCAGTTGTTCAACAATATTTATTGAGTGCCAACTACTAGTATGTGCCAGGCCTATAGATATGGTAGTGACCAGGCCAATTAATCCCCTTACTTCATTGAGATTATATTTTAGTGGGGAGGACATGAAACAATATAGTAAATAAGAAATAACCAATATAAATTTTGACGGATACTTGCTATTATGGAGGAGAAAAAACTATTCCTCTATTCTCTTACGTTGGGTAGCTGGGACTTACGATGTCTGGAAGGTACATGTTCTGTTCCCCCGACTCTGTGGCCTGCAAATTAAGCTAGCAAACAACAAATAAACAGGATAAAAAGCATAAAAATTTTATTTGATGTTGGTATTTTTACATGGCATGGGGGTTGCTTTATAGGAAAGAAGTTAAAATCTCAAAGAAGCAGTTAGGCTTGGGGGCTTATAAATAGCATCTTAATAAGAGGGGATAAGCTGTAGAGAAGGAACTAGAAAAAGGAAAGGGGTTTGAGCTTCTGGGAGTGGTACACGAGGAAAGGTGACTAGAAAATATACGCAGGAAACCAATAGAAGATAATGGTTATTTTAATAAGATTTGTTTGTGCAGACTCATCTTGTCATCAACTCTTCATCTCTTGTGATAAGAATATTTTCCTCTTCGTGGTACCAGGAGAACATCCTTCTCTCTGGAGATTTCTGCCCTGCTTTTAGGCTGAAACGGGAAAGGGCAGAGAGCCCTTTTTGCATCAGTGGTTTTTCAGTTGCTTTCAGCTCAAAATCCATATGCCAGAGCAGCATATTTGGGGGTACATGTTCTGTTCCCCTCACTCTGCAAGCAATAAATGGGTATGATGGGGTGTGGAGGCCCTACTCTAAAGAGGGTGATTAGAGGTTTTTCTTAGGAAATGATATCTTCCCTGAGAACTGAACAGTGATATCTTGGGCAGTGAGGTCAAGATACCAAGGAAGAATTTTGCAGGCAGAAGGAACGACCTTGCTACCCTGTGGTAACACTGAGCTTGTCCTGCTAAAGAACAGAAAAGAGGCCAGAAGGATAGAGGAGGGGTGGTAAAGGTGAGCCAGGGGGAGTGAAGGTCAGGGAATAGTCAGGGGCTGAACCCTGTGAAGCCTTTTTGAGCAAAGGAAGGAATTTGAGTTTTATTCCAAATGTAATGGGCACCCACTGGAGGACTTAAACAGAAGAGTGACATAAGCCAGTGTATTTTTAAAACCCCACTCAGAAAACGTGTGGAAAACAGATTTTAGGAGGTGGGAGGGTAGACACAGGATATCTAGTTAGGAGGTGGAGGGAGTGGTTAGTACAGGAGAGAGATGATGATGAGAGATGACTAGGTGGTAGCAGAGGAGACGGAAAAAATGTATATAGATTTAGAATATATTTTGGAAGTAGAACCATCAGGGCTTGCTGATGAAGTAGATGGATATAAAGAAAGGAATAAGAAATGGCTCTACACATTTTGGCTTGCACTGTGATGTGTTTACTGAGACAGGGAAGAGCAGAGGAGGAACAGGTAGGGGATGAGGAATGAAGAGTTCTGCTTGCACATGTTCAGCATGAGATGCCCATTAGATATTTCAGGGGGAGGTGTAGAGTTTGGAGTTCAGGGGAAGTTGGCATCTTTTGCCTCTTGGTTTGGAGAAAAACTTAAAGAGCAAACAGTTGAAGAGAAATAACAAGACATCTGTCTTGAAATTAGAAATATATCTTCATTTATTCATGTTGGGATCAACTGCTTCATTTTGAAAAGCAAATGACTGGTGACAGCAGTTTGATCTGAGAGGACACATTGGACATTTGCTGTCAAATCGGCATAGATGGATGTTTCAGAGCAGGCTTCTCAAAGTGCACGTCCAAGAATGTTTCAAACAAGTTCTCAGTGGATTCTGAAGTTAGACTGACTGGATTTTAATCCCAACTCCATCACTTGTTAACTTTGCAATCGTGGCAAGTTATGTAAATATCCACATCTTGTGTGTAAAATGGAGATAATCTGGACTTCACAAGGTCGATTTTATCAGCACCCTCTTTTGGCTTATGTAGACATAAGACATAAGTGTAGTTAAGGCTCTATTTGCCTGTGGCTCCAGAGCTGGCCTAGACCTGAGCTGGGTTGACTAAGAGGTGCTGGCTAAGGTGCTTAACACGGCACGGGAAGGTTCAGGACCCATTGCCTCCTCCTCTCTGAGATGTGCTATGAAGATAGTGAGGCCCAGCTGGCAACCAGGAGTGGATGATCATTTCATAAGCTCAGAGAAGGGTGTGCAGTTGATCTGAGTCTTAGCCTGGGGCTAGTAAGACTTGCCTTGAGAAAGCCGTGTCCCTAACGCAGTGTTCTCAAATGTAAGCGCGCACCAGAATCCCCTGGAAGGCTTCCTGAGCCCCACTCCCAGAATTCTAAACTCAGTAGGTGTTTGGTGAGGCCCAGGAATTTGCATTCTAACAAGTTTCCAGATACTACTGATGCTCTGAGAACCATCCTTAAGGGAACCCTTCCCTCCCGCATCCAGGAGACTTAGGCAATACGTGTGTCTGGGATGTCATGTTCTGTACCTGGTACAGGTAGGAGTTATCTATATCTGTAACAATGCTAGCAATGAGTACAACATCCTCAACCTGTGGGGGAAATGGCCTTTAAGAGTACACTTCTCTCAGCTGCAGAGAGCCACCAACAACCCTGGCTGCCAACATCAATTGAAATTCGAACCACAGAAGAAATGAAGAATACAGATAAGTGGGAAAGTACTTTAAAAGCACCTCCCACGACCCATAGACTGAAGGGCCTGGGCTTCCCAACCAAGCCCTGCAAGCTCATTAGATTGCATGTAACCATGGAAATTGGGCCCAGGCAGTAGGGGAACCCAAACTACCACAACTTTCTCCAAAATGGTACTCTTCCTGGTGGGATTTGTGGGGAATAATGGAAGAATTCCATCTGGGGTTTTCAATCACACCACAAGCAGTCAAAGTTGGCCCAGAGGGAAGGAAATGCTTGGAGTTTCCCTTAGTCTGTGCCCTAAAAGACTATTTCATTTCTACTCTATAGACAACAGGAATAGGGTACTCTTGGTCTTTAATGCATTCTGAATTGTGTCCTTCTTCTCTCTGTTTCCTGAAGCAAAGTCATTGTGCAGGTTTGTTTTCTTTGCTTCCTCTGATCCTATATCTTCCCGTCAGAGCCTACATTGTTCTCCTCGGAGGTTTTCCTGATGTCTGATTGGCACCTAACCCTCCTTTCTCATTGTGCCACCATCTCCTTGACTTTTCCCCCTCCCAAACATCCCTATGGCTGCTCTCTCTCTGCTTTCTGGAATTCACAGCTTTATCAGTCAGATCAAATTATGCTGAAATAACAAACCACCTGATGTTTTTGTGGTTTACACACCAAAAGTTGTTTTCTGATTTATTTCCATTTCTCCTTCATGTTAATAGCAGGTCAGCTTCAGTTCTGTTCCATATCATCTTCATCTTGGGACTTAGACTGAAGAAGCAAGCTCGGACATATAATACCTTTTAGCAGAGAGAGAAGCAATGGCAAAACCATGCAATGGTGTTTCAGAACTTTCTCTAGAAATGCACACATGTCCCTTCAACATTCATTAGTCAAAGCAAGTGAAAAAGCCAAACCTAAATAATATTGATGTGTGGGAAGAATAATCTTCTCTTATTATAATCTCTCCTATAATATAGTCCTCCCCATTGGGAGAGGCTGGTAGGGAGAGCTGGACTTGTATTTGTTTTTTTCAAAGTGATACAAATTGAATTCTAACGTTAGGCATCTAGGAAATCCAAGTTAGGAGCGGACTGTTCCTTTTGTAGCCTCCATGTTCACTGCCCATTATACTTATTTTCTTTCTGTCATTTAAGCCCTAATTAGCTGCTTTGGACTGTACAAATGATCTTCAGCCATCTCTGGTTGAGGAATTGAGTAAAGGAAGAAAGAAGTAAAACAAGGTGAAAGAGGAAAAGAAGCTACATTTTAAAAGAATCTTAAACCAGCGTATTTCCATAAATTAGAACAAAAGTATGCTCCCGAGGAAAAGATCATGTGCCCTGCTTGGCATTGACTAATGACATTACCAGTTGTCAGTGACCATTTTTCGTCACTGGCCATGTTTGTCGTGATGGTGCACGGATTTGGGACACTTTATGAACATTCTTGACTCCTTTGTGTTCAGAAAGTACAAAGGCTGTGAGATAGTTGGACGAGCTAGTAAGAAGACATATGGCTATGATAGAAACAAAAGTGGAGAGAATAAACACTGTAAATGAGGAGAAAATGATGAGAGCTGCATGTGTGTAAGGGATGAATTGTTGCACAGGAGGAATAGTTCTGCAGGACAAGAAAGAATCAGGCAGCAATTGAAGAGCTGGGCTTTTGCAATCAAGAGTAATCAGCAAGAGATGAGGCAAAATGATTAACAAAATGGAAAACCTGGCGCATGAGTTAGACGATCAAAATCAACACAGATGTCCTTTAGCCTGTGTTAATTCAGGAGAAGGCCCAGAGTTTGTCTGAGAACTTAAAGGCTAAATATGTTTGTGGTAGACCAAGGCCGGGCCTGCCTGCAAAATAAGTGAAAAACTCCTCCACCCTGCCGCCCAGGTGTAGATAAGGAGAGGTTGCCCCAGGCTGGGCACAGCAAGCCTTTCAAGGTCTAGTATTTAGATATTAGCCGGAATGAAACAGCTTGCTAAGTTAACCACATTTTGGCCTTATATGGTAGCATAAAGTGTTTCCGGTTGCTAATGTGGTTGGAGGACGGAAAGATAGTGAGACCACACTTTGGGGCTCCCCTGACTGACCTCTTAGATGTCTCACTCTCTTCAGGGGCCAAGACCATCAAATTTATGGTGTCTCTGTGAAAAACCCAAGGAGCAGAGTGGCAAGCTGCGTCTGACTTCCTTCATGTCTATTCTTTGAAGTGTCCCGCTTTGGAAATGAATCAAAGAGCAGCATCTCTGAACTGTACTGGCAATGTCACTCTTGCCCATCCTCTCACCTAGACCAGACTCCATGTTCTGACTGCCTGGGGTGAAAGTGCTGCCAGGGAAGCTCGTGTTAAAAGCCGTGCGTGGTCCATTAGTTCAAGGCCTGCCCCATCTGCACTGTCAAATAAGTAGTAAGTGCAGATGTTTTATATCCTGAGGTCAAGGGGTTACTGCCTCAAGAGGTTGTGAATGATCTATTTGGGTGGAGAAAATGCCCAATAGTACATATGTGTCAGTAGAGAGAGGACAAGTGCATCTGATTTAAAAGTTTTGAGAGCCATGCAACTACTACTAGGTAGAAATGTGTTCATTATTATAAGCTTAAACCCCTATTAGTCACCTTACTCAGTGGCAATAGGACCTGAATCCCACCTGTTTGGCCTCTCCCTTTCCCTCTGAACACCTCTCCACAGGCTTTACGAACCCCACAGTATGAACAATATCGCCATATGTAATTTTAGTCAATTACAGTCTGACTGGGATGCTTTTAAGCATGAGAGGGAGTAAGATTGACAATTATGCTGGATGATAGATACAACCTGGGACCTTCCTGGGCAAATAGGGATTATATTCCCTTTATAGATATCCTAATCCCAGTGTTGCCTGCCTGAGGCTTCTTCAAAAGGGATACTGTTCTGTCCCCAGCCCCTCCTGGAGAGGCAGCCCCAGCTCATGAGGCTGACCCTGAGCCCCTACACTGCAGTGTAGCTGAGCATGTGATCCGTGCTAAGTAACTGGGGGCTGGTGACTCTGCGAGACCTTGATGAGACTTGGCTGGACATGGACAAATCTGGTCAAGCAGATTCTCTCTTTCATGAATCAGAAATAGTGACCAAAAGAAGCCAGGGTGGGTAGTGATTCTATTTTTTCTTCACACTGTTAACATGTGGAACACACAGTGCCATTGTCTGTAACATCTGTGATTATACTGCAGTAATTCTCAACTGCTAGGGGGTGGGGAGGGGAAGCAGAGACATAAGAATCTCCAGCAATGTCTGCTAAAGCCATGAACGTATGCACCCTTGACCCAATAATTTTGAGTCTAGAAATTTATCCGACATACTTACACACTGGCAAAATAATATATGTTGGCTATTCATTGCAGTAATGTTCTACTAGCAAAAGATTGGCCAAAAAGGCCCTCCTGAATGTTGACCAGTAGGGAAATTATTAAGTTATGTGATTAATGAGTATGTATGCATAAAGTGTAAAACAATAAATGTACTAAATGGAATGACCTTCAAATACGTTAACTGAAAAAGCAAGGTACCAAAGAGTGTAATGTAGACAGAACGCTGCAGTTTGTAGAAAAGGTGGGGCAGAGCAAATGTGTGTGTGTTTGCTTGTATATGCATAAAATAATAAGGATAATAAAGATTGTCTCCAGGCAAGGAAATTGAATGGCTGGGAATGTGAATTGGAGAATTTTCACTGTGCACTCTTTTATACTTATTGAATTTTGAACCATATGAATTTGTGACCTATTTTGAAAATTAGTAAATAAATTAAAGATCTGGGATACATGACAGCTCTTAGGTAGGAAATACTTTTTTAAAAATTGCCTTAGAAATGTTGACTCTATCCTTTCCCACAGAGTCACCTAGGATCCCTTAGGGCATGATGGACTCAGGAACATTGAAATTTGGGAACTGGCAGCTTTGGGATTGGGCGGCAAAGTCCTGACTCATTCAGCAAACATGTGTTAGGCATTATGGAAATTACCAACATTAATAAAAATAATTTACAATTGCACAAAAATGTGAATATACTTAAAAGTAGTAAACTACACTTAAAATGATTAAGATGGTAAATGTTAGGTTTTATCTTACCACAATTTAAAAACAAAGTAATAATTAAAAGAACCAGCTAAAATTATCTGTATTTACAGTTTATTTAAAGCTTGGATATAACCCAGTATTTTTCTAGATGATGTTTGACAAACATTTGGTAAATGGTATACAACTGGCAGAAGCGATAATAAAAGTGGCAAGTTAAAATCCAAATGGAGTGAACTAAGTGTTAGGACAGAGGGAATAGCCACATGCAGAACAAGAGTGGAGAAAGGGCCTATTAATTCTGATGGAGAAGGTCAGGGACATGAGCATTGGTGGAGAAGAACAAAATGAAGACTTTCAGATCTTACAGTTCTGGATCCATTCCTGGCTTGACTCATCTGGCTAAGTGACTAAATATCTCATTGCCTCTTTGTATCAAGGATTGATATTATCCACTATTCAGAGCTACTGTCCATTGTAAATGAGGTAACGCAAATAGAGCTCCTACTAAGATGCTGGGTCCATAGGGTGTCCCCTGGTGAGATCCAGGGAGAACCTGGAAGGATGATTAGAGATGCGATAGTCTGGAAAAAGGCATTTCAACTCAAAAGACTATTACATCTAGGTGAATCAAGCAAGAGAAGCTTTGAGGTGTTCATAAAAGCCATCAGGGGGACTCCTTTTAATGTGGCTGCATGCCAGTGCATTCTTTTATATTTCTTCTTTCCTTTTGTTTCTACTCATTTTATTTTTTTGACTTCTTATTTTTCCTTTAGTCCTTTCCTTCCCCCTTTTTCTTTTTAAATATCAGAAGATAGATTCTATTCGAAAGACCATCACTATTTTTCCAGGTAATCTTAAGAATATTACATAATTTTCCTAAAATAGCAGTTTTATAGGCATTAAAGACCTGGAAGTAGTGTGATTTCAATGTAAAACAAAGAGGACAGAGTTATTTGCCCCACTGAGACAAAGGAATAATGATAACATCCACTGTGTAATAAGAGCCTGTTAGGTGCTTCACATGGAGTATGATTTCTCACAACTGCAAGGTACACATTAATCCTGTTTTACAGGTAAGAAAAATCACACCTAGAGAGCTTAAGTGCCTACCTAGACTTAGTGGAACCAGGATTTGAGTCCAAGTCTCTGTTGCAAGACCATGGTCTTTCCTGGGTACTCTCTTCCATCCCCAAATCTATTCATTTTCTCTGGCCTCCCATACCCAGCCACATAGCCATGCTTGTAGTCTTTAGTTCTGGAAGCACTGGTTGTGTTTAATAGAAAGGAGTGATTGGGATAGGTCATCTGTATAAACAAGAAGAATGACAATAGTATTACTATCTATTGGTTCTGAGAGTGGAATTTTATTTAATACATGCCAGAGTTATTAACAGCTTATTAAAGTACATGAAAGACACAGGAATGCCTTTGATTCCACCAGATTCTCATAATGATGAATACCGAGCCAGTGAATCCTCCTCCTCAAATTGTTTTGTTTTGAATGCCCAAGGTCATATAGCTGACCTCTTTCTGTTATTCCAGTTGATTAAGCCTACTTCTGCAGCGACCAGACTTATCACCATGCAGAAAAACATGAAGGGGCATCCTCCGCATGCAGGAAAATAATGTATTGTTTTGAGGATTTAACAACTATGGCACATATTTTATCCATTTGTTCTCTTAGTGACTTAAAGCAATTGTCAAGAAGCCTGTCCGCTTTTGGAATGGAGGCCTGCTTTAAATGCTGGTATGCATTCTTCAGTATTTCCAGTATGATTTGTAGGGCGCGACAGTATTTAAACTGAATGGTGAGCATGTCTGGCTACAAATATAATTGGAACAACTTATTGGGGAGTTTCTTTGTTCATAAGAGAAATGGTTCTAATATGATAGTGCGCAACAGCTGGATGACTCTTCATTTTTAATTTTTATGAAATGCTTCTCTCTGGCCTAAGAGGTCCTGACATAACTTTGGTGTCTACAACCATACACCTCTATTTCTTAGTTCATTTCTAAGATAATTATTTCCCTGGGGGAAGATAAGATTGAAATGTTGAAAGAGGAGGAAAATCAAGGGGTTTTGCTATCATAATAGAATATTCCTCATGTGGCTTTAGAGAATAGTTGTCCAAAGCTTTCATTTTATATTGATAAGGAAAACGAGTCCCAGGGAGGCAAAGTTACATACTCAAGGTCACCCAGCTGGATGGTCACAGATTAGGGCTGGAATCCATTTCTTCTGACTTTCAGCTTGAGGTGTGGCAGATTGATCAGAGGGAACAAGCCTTAAAACAATCTAAGGAAGACATGCCATTTGGAAACAATGTTCCCTGGCTCCTGGCCCCTTCTGCTCCCTCTTCTTTTGGTTGAAACTTACAGCCGGTTGAAACTCACTAGTATTCTTTGCCTTTTATCTCTCCTCATCCTTTCTTTTATCCTTCCCCCGCTCTACTGCAATTCCTATAGGTACTGCTGCTGCTTCCTAATGGGAAAGCATTTAACAAACCTGTTCCAAATTCAAAGGAGGCCACTGAGTGAGGCAGTGCCAAATGCAAAGGCTAACAGTACAAATGCAAGAGAGGATTTTATTTTTAAATTACATTAAGGAAGAAAGCAAGTGATGTTGGTTGAGAGAGGGGAGAGCTTAGTAGGTAGAGAGGTTCTCAGCCTTCAAAGAACCATTGAGGCCACTGTCAACCACCTAACCATACAATCAAGACCACCTGTCTATGAAGTCAAGCTGCAAACCCACAGCAGGAATGAGCACTGTTGAAGAATTGCTGTTTTAGCTTATAAGACAACTTCTTGATGTTGCTCTTTACAGTTTGCAAAGTACTTGCGCATCCATTTCCTCTCTGGGCCTCAAACATCCATGTGAGCTCGGTAAAGTCATCTGGGTTGTTATTTAGAGGAAACACAGAGGTTCATAGTTAGAGCAGACACAAACCTAAGCCTTCTAATTCTATAAATCCCATGCTCTTTTCATTTCACCACTTTGTCTCCCAAAAAAGCCCCACAACAACCCTCAGTTTTAGAAATTGGGCCAAATCTGTTTAGGTGTGCTGGTTAATGTTATGTGCCATCTGCAACAGGTCCAGGCCGCTGGGCAAGCTGTTTTGCTTCATGGGCACGTGATTCCAGAAGATTATGTGGATATTATTTCAAGACACTATTTCCTGGATGCTGTGGCAGGTGGGTCAGAAGGTGAGGCACAGACATGCACACTGGACAGAACTGGGCTATTCGCTGCATGGTACAAATATGATAGTTCACACTTGCTAACTTACTCTTTTCATACGGACACACAGAGATTTTACTGATGCGAGAGCTGAGACCTGTGAGGAAGTGGGCTTCCTAATTTAAAGCCCCGTCTGAGACTTGTCTCCCTACTCATGGGACCCGAGGAGCCCTCTTCCGCTCTGTCCATCCGTGGGCCTGGAAGAGCAAGAAGGACAAGCATTCCCTTCAGGCAGCTCAGTCTTAAGGAAAGAGAAGGGAAGGGGCTGGGTACTCATGCACTATTACTCCTTCCAAACTCAGAAGTCACTTTGTCTCCTCTTGGGCAGAGTAAAGAAGGCAGCCAGAGGAGCCAGGATTATCACATTCGTGGAATTCCCTCCACGTGGAAGGAGACACCAGGAGTGGAAAGACATGCCCCTTATATAAAGAAATTTAGGTAAAGAAAGATTACATAAGTAAACGTAGGTGAAACCCTTGGGGCCTGGTTCAGAGCCAGTACTTGATTAATGGAAGCTCTTTAATTAGAAATCCACAGACTGACTTCTGGTCTCAGCTCCTCCATTAATTGTGTGATTCAGGACAAAAGATCACATCTGTCTTCTCAACCACCAAATCCCCAGAGCCAAGACTGGTTGCCTTGCATAGCACCTGTAATAATAATAATATCAACAACAACAACAACAACAACAACAACAACGTTTTCTAATAAATTAATTACCATCCATAAAATGAGGAATTTGATGTTGATGACATTTAAATTTCTTCATCACTCTAATGAGCTAATTCTATAACAGGGAGACTCAGCAAGTCTGATACACCTCTGTTTTTGTTCTTTTGTTTTTTAAAAAGACACTAGGATTTGCTGCCAACATTGGCATTTAGTCTTGGTATAATGAAATCCAATGCTGGCAAGGACAATTCATTAGAATAGTAACATGGTATAAT
>PVJC01035926.1:0-17984 GCA_004026665.1 Murina feae | reverse complement strand
AACACTCGTGCACTGCTGGTGGGAATGCAGACTGGTGCAGCCACTGTGGAGAACAGTATGGAGTTTCCTCAAAAAATTAAACATGGATCTCCCTTTTGACCCTGTGATCCCACTTCTGGGAATATATCCTAAGAAACCAGAAACACCAGTCAGAAAGGACATATGCATCCCTATGTTCATAGCAGCACAATTTACCATAACAAAAATTTGGAAACAGCCTAAGTGCCCATCAGCAGATGAATGGATTAGAAAGCTGTGGTACATCTACACAATGGAATACTATGCTGCTGTAAAAAGGAAGGAGTTCTTAGCATTTGCAGGCATATGGATGGAGCTGGAGAACATAATGCTAAGTGAAATAAGCCAGTCAATGAAAGAAAAATACCACATGACCTCACTCATCTATGGATAATAATAACCATTATAAACTGGTGAACAAAAATAGATTCAGAGGCAGAGCAGCATCAAACAGACTGTCAAATTGCAGCAACAAGGACAGGGACGTTGGGGGGGGGGTGTAACAGATCAGACATGGGACTTTTGTGTATGCATTTAAGCATAACCAATGGACACAAAACACTGGGGGGTAGGGGAGGCGGGGGGAAGGGCAGGGGGAAAAAGAGATATATGTACTAATCTTTGTAAAGCTTTATGTAATAATAATTTTTAAAAAATTTAAAAAAAACAATGCGTCTGCTTTATGGCTCTGTGAGTTTACCTAGTCCAGACATTTGATATAAGTGAAATCATCTATAATAATAAAAGGGTAATATGTGAGTTGACTGAAGGGCAGAGAAACAGAACAACCATCCGGACAGCCATGCTATTAACACCCACTGGTGCCAGGCCAGCTAAGGCAGGTGTGATGCAATTGGTTGGGAGCCCCACCATTGCCCCATGATCACCTTGCAGAGGGAGACCCAGGCCACTGACCTGTGTGCTGAGGTGGGTGGGCAGGACCCCTCTGCAGGTGATCAATCGCAGGGCTCCCGGACTGCAACAGTGCACAGGCTGGCTGAGGGCCCCCTCAACCCCAGTGCACACATTTTGTGCACTGGGCCTCTAGTACACTATATAATCTTTTGTGTTTGGCTTCTTTCACTTAGCATACTATTTTGAAGGTTCATACATGTGAAAGCATTTATCAGTAATTTGTTCTTTTTTATGACTGACTTATTATTCCATTGCATGGATAAGTCCTTAACAGACAGATGCTTTGCAAATATTCTCTTCCTTACAATGCTTTTCACTTTCTCGATAGTGTTCTTTACCACATTTTAATTTTGATGAAGGCCAATTTATCTATTTTTTTTTCACTTGCCTGTGCTTTAGGTGTCCTATATAAGACTTTATTGACAAGTCCAAGGTCTTCAATATCTCTGTTTTTTTTTCTAATTTTGGAATTGTTCATTTTTAGTCCATAAAAACACAACTGCTTCTTGCTTGTTGATCTTGTAACATTGTTGAATTTATTAACTCTAATACATTTTTTGTGACTTCTTTAGAATTTTTCTACATATAAGATCATGTTATTTGTGGAAAGAAACAGTTTTACTTCTTTCTTTCCAATTTGGATGTTCTTTTATTTATTTTTCTTTTCTTTTCTTTTTTCTTTTTTTTTTTTTTTTTTGTTAATCTTCACACGAGGATATTTTTCCATTGATTTTTAGAGAAAGTAGAAGAGAGGGGCAAAGACCGAGTGAAACATCGATGTGAGAGAAACACATCGATTGGTTGCTTCCTACAGGATCCTGGACCAGGGCCCGGGCCAGGGAAGAGCTGGCAATGAAGGAACATGCCCTTGATCAGAATCAAACCCAGAATCCTTTGGTCTGTAGGCCGACACTCTATCCACTGAGCCAAACAGGCTGGGGCTCTTTTTCTTGTCTAATTACACTGGCTAGAACTTCCAGTGCAATGCTGAGTAGAATTAGTAAAAACAGCCTCTGAATGATTATTGATCAGAAAATTTTCAATTTTTCGCCATGGATATGATGTTTGTAAGCTGTGAGTTTTTAATAAATGCCCTTATCAGAATGAGTAAATTTACCTGTATTCCTTGCTTGTTAAATGTTTTTTATCATAAAGGGCACTGGATTTTTTTCGATGGATCACTGGAAGTGATCACTGGAAATGGACGCATGATCCTCCCCCCATTCTATAATGTAGTGTATTATATTGATTGCTTTTTGCATTTTGAACCACTCTTACATTTATGGAATAAATTTGTGGTCATTGGTTATAATCCTTTAAATATGCTTCTGGATTTGGTTTGCTACTATTTTCTTGTGTATTTCACATCTGACGCATATTAGTCTATGGTTTTCTTTCTTTGGGATGTCTTTGTTTGGCTTAGTATGAGGGTAGTTCTGACCTAATAGAATGAGTAAAGAGGTATTCCTTTTTCTTCTACTTTTTGGAAGAATTTAAGAAGAATTGGCATTAATTGGCATTAATCCAAATGGTTGGTAGCATTTACCAATGTGGTCATCTTTAGAAGTTTACTTTTATAAGTGGGTAAATATTGATAATTAAATTGAAGGTATGAAAATTTAAATGGAAATGTTTGGAATTTGACAATAATAAAAAATTCACAAACACTAACCCTTTCTGCCAAAACAATGGCTCATACCACTTTCAAAATGAAATGATATTTAGAAATATAGGAAAGGGAGATGAAAATAATTTTATACCATATTCAAAGCTTATCTTCTATTTGGTAGACTCTACCTAAAATATAAAATATGTTGATGATATGAAGTAGTTATCCAAATAAATAGGAATATAATTGAGAAATGAATGTTATAATGTATTCAGACACCTACCTTGATTTTCCATTTAACTTAACCATACACAAATAATCAGAGTTACTCTTAATTGGAAGTTTGTTTAAACTAGAAAGAGAAAAATATTTTACAGTTTATTTTCTCAGATTCATTTTTCTGAGATGTCAAGTTAATGTTTTTAAAAAGCTACATATATATATATATATATATATATATATATATATATATATATAATAGTTGGTCATTCAGATAACCAACTAACTAGATTTGAAAATACAGAGCTATGGTTTATATGTCACATATAAATCTCCTAGATACCAATATTGATATTATCATCATGAATATTAGTTTCAGAAAGAATGTTTGAAAAGACACAGGGATAGTAATGATTTCAAGATTTTGAGTGATAATGGTGGACAGCCATGAGAATAACACAACTGCATACCAATTTTTTTTGAGTGGGTGGAAATGATATTAATGTTCCTGTCAGAATTAAAGAGATACATAAGCACAGACTAACCTTTAGAGGCAGGAAGTTGGTAATTCTGCCACCTCTTAACATAAGTATACCATACAAAAAGCAATATATGCCTGCTTGAAATTTCAAAAATGTAAGCACCCTGAATTGCATAATGTTTGGGTTATTGGCAGCCCTTTCAGAAGAAAACATTTAGAGGTAGATCCTGGGGGAATTATACTAGAATTTCTCAAGATAAGGCATTTGCATCAGAAGGTTTGACTTACTATGACATTTTATGTAGTTTTTCTATTATTAAAACAACTGTGAATATCTTTTGAGCATTCTTTGCTGGGTGCTACATAGCAGCAACATATGTCAGCCCTTGGCCTTTAAGGTACTTACAAAACCAAGTTCACTCACTAGTTGGAACGTCTGATATACATACAGGTAAGTGTTCAGCAAATACATATTGAATGAATAATCTTATAGTGAAGACAAAGCATGAACTGGACAGAATCAGTAAATTTTAGGGTCATGTTATGAACTATGACCATTTAGATCTGAAATCTTAACTTGCCTAGACTTAAGTTTCCTTGAATTAAGGAGTTGGGTTAGTATATTTCTTAAGTCCCTCTAGCTTCACATGAGTTCAACACTAGACTTGTTAGTACCTTTTCAACTGAGCTCAATTCTCAATGTCTTACAACAAATCTTATAAGAAGTAAGCCATTGAGTGGTCTTACTATATTTATTTTCCTTACTTGAGTTGCTATAAATGAATTTATTTTCCTTACTTGAATTGCTATAAATGTATTAAAATTAATTACCTGTAAATGCAGGTACTATACTCAGACATTATCTAAGTATTATACATGGTCTCCACTCTCAAGGAACTTATAATCTAGTGTAGAAAAAAGAAATTTACAGAGTGAGGTAGAAGTAGATTTACAGTTGTTTGTATGGAAAATAATAATGCTAGAACAAACTCTGTGCCTCACCTACTCACAACTGCAAACCTCCTTTTGCTCCAACCTGCTTACAAAATGATGCAACTAACACAAGGAAATAGAGAGAGATGGACAGTGTTTCATAATTTCTTTGTTGTGAGTCTAGATTTAGTTGAAACTTGGAATGAGTATATTACTTAAGAAGGAAATAGCAAAAGCTTTAGACCAAAAAAACAACTTTGTGAACAGATCATACCCATTTTTCTCTGAATCCATTCTAAACCCTTATTTTTCTGTCTAATCTTTCTCCAGATAAAACAGCCTTTAGGGCAGTCTGTCCCACATTTTGATATTTATGGTCCTATTGAATCATAGCCATGATTTTTAAAAAATATTTTTTTATTCATTTCAGAGAGGAAGAGAGAAGGAGAAATAATCCTAGCAGTTAGCCATCCCCTAAAGGGTCCCGGATTGGAGAGGGTGCAGACTGGGCTGAGGGGACACCCCCCATGCATGAATTTCATGCACCAGGCCTCTAATTATAAAAATAAAAGAATATCATTATTTTCTTTCTGTGTCCTGATGCCTTCTTGAAGCTTCTGCACCTGAGACCTGCTCTTCTGTTTATAAAATGGAAAATTACCATACACTTACAGAGGTTATTAACAATGTACTGTTCCAAATGGAGGCTTCCTCCTGGAAGAACTCAGAACTAATGAGCAGCACTGAGAAAGAACAGGAAGAAGGTAGCTGTGGCTGTCCTCTTACAATACAAGGCTGTGTTTATGCGTATTTCTTCTGAAAGGAAGACACTGCTTATCTTCTGGGGAGGCTGGAGGAAGCATTGTTAATAATCTTTCCGTGGCTTTTGTCAGATGTTAAACTCGCAGAGATAATTTGTGGTTTAGTGACTCACAGATTGAATATCAGTATTAGGGCTACCACCAGTCAGATTTTCCAAGAAAATATAATTGCGTTGGACTCTCTACCTGAAGCTGAGTCGAATGGGAAAATGTGCTGTTTAAATTCTTTTTCTTTTGTCATTTGTGGTGAATTTTTCCAATGATAAAATGAATTGATTTTACTGTGTAATCTATAACAGTAGAAGAGGTCAGACAATAAATAGAGGAAAACCAGGAGCTGAATATGATTTGCAATGTTTGCAGCTCACAGATAGCAGTGATGGAAATTTGGGATTTAAACAAATATAGTTTAAAAAAATTTAATTTTGTTAAAAACAAGATATACACATACTAGTAGGTCATAAATAACTGTCCCACATACACTTGCTGGCCCCTGATCAGCAAGACTCCCCTTGCTTAGAAATAGTTGTTGTTCTTAACACTAGTGATCACCAACTGGGCACTTGAATTCAAGTCCAATTATAATTGATATCATCATTGTCATAGAATAAATTAAAATATTATCTTATTTATTCAATTTGCCTTTCAACTCAACTAGGTGCCTCACATACAGTATGTGATTTAATTTTCACTAAAACTCTGTGACATAGATATTATCTTTATTTTTTTACAAATGATAAAATAGACCCTCTTGAGGAGCTTGAAGAAACAATTTATCAATCTAGCAAGACACTTATTTCTGTTTATTACCTAGGTATCTTTGAGAAAGAGTGAGCTCATAAATATTGCATGCAAAGTCATAGAACATTTTCCACATGAGATTCCTAAGTAGTTCTTCCAATCCTTAATGTTTGGAAATAAAATGCAAATGACAACAAGAAAAGGGCCAGGGGCAATTTAATTATTATTGTTAATAACAAATTATAAATGTTTTTTATAGAAAGCAGTGTATTAAGAATTGCAGTCATACATGAGATGGTCATCAACCATTTTTCAGGATGCCACATTTCAAGTGGAGTTATTAATAATCCCTTTTCTTGTGTATTTCAACCTCATTTCACAATGTAAAATTGTTAAAAGATATACATTTATCAAATATGGCCCATAATATTACTTGTTTGTCATTACTTCCCTCAGTACATAGGATTTTTGTTACATGATCAATAGGACATTCTTCTCTTGAGGGAAGGCAGCTAATCTCCCTGCCTAGTTTGAGGTGGATGACATGAAAACATTAAAAATTTTTCTCTGGTTACTTTTCTTTACTCATTGTCCTTTCTCATCTTCAGACCCCTTTATCAATAAGTCTGCTTCTTCACTGTGGCCTCAAAAGATGAATGCTTACTGGACCATCATCTACTCTAATAAAAGCGTAATATTGAAATTGACCGTTTCTACGGATGCCTAAGCCACGCCCACCAGCCGATCAGAGTGGCTGTATGCAGATTAACTCAGCCAAGATGGAGGCCGGCAGCGGAACCATGAAGGCAGGTGCAGTGCAGGCGGCAGGGTGAGCGGGATGTACGGAGCAGGTGACAGGCTGGGGTGTGTGGGGTGGGTGGGGTGTGATGGGCGGGTGGCAGGTCACAGGTTGGGCGGGTACAGGCCAGGCTGAGGGACCCCTGTGCACTGGGCTCCTAGTCCTATATAATAAAAGACTAATAGGCAAATCAACCTATTGGTGGAATGACCAGTCACTATGATGTGCACTGATCACCGGGGGCAGATACTCAATGCAGGAGCTGGCCCCTAGTCATCAGTGCTCTCAGCCAGAAGCCTCTCCTACCTCCATGGCAGTGCTAAAGATGTCCAACTGATGGCTTGGGGCCAGCATCCCCTGAGGGCTCCCGGACTGAGAGAGGGCACAGACTGGGCTAAGTCCCCCCGCGCCCGTAGGGCATGATTTTCGTGCACCAGGCCTCTAGTATTTAGATAAAATAGCTGTTACAGTAATGTAACAAAGCGACTTCGATTTGGTCTGGACTCAGAAATTACTTTTAACTTGATATGAAGAGAGACTAGAAAAATGGGTCATTAAAAATTATAAGAAATGATTTTGCTAAGAGAAGTGTATTAGTCAGGGTTCTCCAGAGAAACAGAGCCAATAGGATTTGTATATTATACAGAAAGAAATCTATTTCAAGTAACTGGCTCATGTGATTGTGGAGGCTTGGCAAATCCAAAATCTGATGGGCCTGACTGGAAGGTTGGAAGCTCAGGAAAGAGTTCAAGTGTGATTCCCAAGGCAGTCTGCTGGAGAATTCTCTCTTGTTCAAAGCAGTCAGTCTTTTGTGCTGTTTGGATCTTCAACTGATTGCACTAGGCCTACCCACATTACAGTCAACTTTACTAGAGTCCACAGATTTAAATGTAAATCTCTCAGAGAAACATTCAAAATAGTGTTTGTCCAAATATCTTGGCACTGTGGCCCAACCAAGTTGACACATAATTAGCCATCACAAGGAAGAATCCATCTTTGAGGTATATTTTCCTGGAAAGTCATTTTACAGTTACATTTAGAGAAAATTCTGATCTGGCATGGAGTAGTTGGAAGTGATGCCTCCAAAGACCTAAACTGCTCTGAATTCTATTGTTCAAGGCAATCTCCACAGATTTTGCTTTCTTTTCAGAATGATTTGCTTTCAAATTCTAGGTTTAGACTGTCATACGTATTTTTATTATTGCTTGTTCTTGGTCTGTGTGTGTCTTGTCTGTCTAGGTAATGTTTGAAGTCATTGTTCTCTGGAGATTGAGAGCCAAGTACCAGGGAGGTCCTTGAGATAATCTGGGGAAAGGGGGATGGTGGTATGGGATGCGCCATCTTTGTAAGTTATCCTTTGTCTTACTCTCCTATTATTGTAGAAACTTCAGCAGATCCCCTTACAAATAACAGCCCCTTGCTGGTTGTGCTGTGGAGGTTTAAGTGGAAAGGACAACACTAGGTGGAAATACTCCCTGTGAAAAGTCTTCTCTGGACAAGAATATAGTGGATGCAGATTATGAATTGAATCTTCATGTTTTCCCAAAATTCATATGTTGAAATTATAACCCCTAACATGACAGTATTAGGAGATAAGGCCTTTGGGAGGTAATTAGTAATGAGGGTGGAGTCCTCTTGAATGGGATTAGTGCCCTTCTAAGAAGAAACATGAAAGTACTTGCTTCTTCTCTTGGTCTCTGACATGTGAGGTCACAAGGAGAAGATGGCCTTCTGCAACTCAGGAAGCAGGCCCATCAGACACCAGATCTGCACACTCCTTGATCTTGGACTTCCCAGACTCCAGAACTGTGGGAAATACATGTTTGTTGGTTAAGCTCCCAGTCTGTGGTGTTTTTGTTTTGGCATCTGAATGGATCCAGACACCACAGCAATGGTGGTTACAGGTGTAGCCAGCACATTCAGACCTTGAATACATATACATCTTTACTGTATTTTGTCCTTTCTGCTTTTGTTTTATTTTTAGAACAAAATAGAACACAGTGTCTATGCTCAGGAAATTTGAATTCTAATGTGGAGATACAGACAATAAGCAAACAACAATAACAAAAAAGTCAAAGAATAATGAGTGCTGGGGAAGGGAAGCAGAGTATAGTGGTCAGGATATAGAGAGGCACTATTCTAGAGAAAGTAATTTGAATTGGCTTCTTAAGAAGACATTGAGTACAGACTTGAGTGAAGTAAGGGAAGAAGCTATTGGATTCTCTGGGGCGAAAGGGAACTGTCAATGCAAAAGCTCTAAGACATAATAATGTCATAATAGTAATGATCTGGGGAAACAAGGTAGTGAAACTTCAAGCAGCACTTTGGGTGGGAGATGAGGTAGACTAGCCCACCCCCGCGCCCCACCTCAGGTGGCGCTATGTAAGTAACTAAGTGGGAAGGTCTTTTGTTTTATATGGTTTTGTTGGGTTAGTAAGGGCAAGTGGGTTAGGGATAACCCTCTCATGCTGGATCAACTGTAGACTTTACTGAGAAATCTGCTCTGGGAACACAAGTGAGAAAACAAGCCACCCCGATGTCAGCAAAGGCTGATTTTCTGAAAGTGCATGCTTACCTACCCATGGAAGGCGTCTGCCTCCCAACAGGCCTGGTAGTCCAGGGAGGGAACCTACTGGGATTTAAAGACATGGCGTGTGTGTGTGTGCGTGTGTGCGTGTGTGCATGTGTGTGTTCAACATCTCTTTACAGACCATAAAATTCAGTGCTTTCTTAAGGAACAAAACAAATGGTGGCTTTAGAAAACTGTTTACTTGTATTTTGTTCCATATCTCTAGAGCACCTCCTGCATCTGAAAATCACAAACATCTTTCCTTCAGATCTTTCTTTGGCTTATTACCCCCTAAGCACTGAAAAGTCCAGGCTGTTATTACTTGCAATTGGGGGGCAAATGTCAGCCTTTTTCTATTATGAGGGGAAATGTGCAATGTGGGAAAGAGGTCCACTCTGGCGCAGGTTTATCTTAACCTAAATTGAAGGGTTTTTGTAAAGATTACTGAATTGATGTTTTCAAAATTCTTTGATATTTTCAGATAAAAACACAAGGGTTATTTTTACTATGATGGTAGTACTATATTAAGCAGACTTTTTCATTCTTTGCTATTGAATTTACTGGGATGACAGTAGTAATACAACCATACAGGTTTCAAGTATATAATTCTATAACACATGATCTGCATACTGCTTCATGCCCTCACCACCCAAAATAAAGTCTCTTCCTGTCGCCATTTATCCCCGCTTTGCCCTCTTCTACCTCCCTTCATGCCCCTTTCCCTCTGGCAATCAACATACTGCTGTCTTGGTTGGGTATATTTAAAAAAAATATTTTTATTGATTGCAGAGAGGGAGAGGGAGAGAGAGAGGTAGAAACATCAATGATGTGAGAAACTCATTGATTGGCTGCCTCCTGCATGCCTCACACTGGGGATTGAACCCACAACTCAGGCATGTGGCCTTAACTGGAATTGAACCCGGGACCCTTCAGTCTGTAGGTCTATGCTTTATCCACAGAGCCAAACCTGCTAGGCCTTGCTTGGGTATTTTTTGAGTTTCAACCCCTCTCACCTCCAATGGAGCAGTTGTGGTTAAAATGACACATGTTCTCACTTGTGAAGCTATGAGAATATTTTGAAATATTTAAGATTTTTAAGGTAAACTATACATGCATATAATCCCTTATTACATTTGGAGCATGATTTAGGATTGGAGATAAAGTAAATATCTATTTCTGCCACTTACTCCATGCTTCAACAAAGAATCTTCTTGGCCATTGTCCTCACTGAATCTGAGCTGGGATATTTCATTATATAGAACATACTGTAGTATTCAAATAAGATTTCCAATAGGATAGAACTGTTCCATCCTATTGCCTCTCTAACCATTTCAAAGTTTCTTGATGCATCCAGCTCATGATAGTAGAGAAAAACACGCACCCAGAAACTAAAAGGCAGCTTTAGGAAATTGTGTACATTTTATCTATTAAAGCCTTTTAACCTTAGGGGTTGAGAAAACTTGCTTTTCCTTGTCTTTTAAAGATGTGTTAAATAGTCACGTTGACCCACTTAATGAATCTTGAGCATATTATGCTGTGTTAGGTAAGACATACAGAGAAAGACAAGTATTGTATGATGTCACTTATTTGTGAAATCTAAAATACCAAACTTATAAAAAGGGAAAGTAAAATGGTGGTTGGGGGATGGGGAGGAAGGGTGGATATTTAAGGGCATACACTTGCAAAGAGTAGGAAATAAACCCTAAAAATCTAATGCACAGTGTAGTGGATATAGCCAACAATATTATATTATGATCATTAAACTTGCTAAGAGACTAGAATGTAGTGATTCCAACCACTAAGAGGGAAGTTTGATTTCAAAATCCATTGCTGGCATATTCAAGGGAAACTTCAAGCCCTAACTTGTAGGTCTCTTGCTGTGTGGGATCTGTTCCTTTTCCCTTCCAGGTACTCTCTCTACCCTGCTCTGGATGTTAACCAATGGGTTTCACATCAGTGAGTCTCTCTTTACTTCAGACTTTGATTTGGGTCCAGCCTATAGAGTGGAAGGAAAGCAGTAAATTAGCTGCATCTCTCTACAAAATTTCTCTCTGCCCTCCCACCTCAGAACCTCTGTAAGCCTGGAAATGGCAATTGAACTCCACCATTCCTATCTCCTGAATACTGCTCTGACTCCGATGGTTTCCTATCATCCTGCCTTCACCCTATAAATAGTTCCTTTATTACACTTTTGGCAAATTTATTGCCTCCCCACTGACTGCTCAATACAATCTTCAATCACAAAACTTCCTACTTATTTGGCCCATGAGCTGATAACATCTGTTATGCATCCATTGTCTTTGAGGTGCACCACTTATTTGTAAGATAAACAGAAAATTTATCATCATCGTGGGACAGGGGAGGAAAAACAAACATTAATTTTTAAAAAGAGTATAATTCAAGCATGGTTTTAAAAATGAAATTAAGATTTTTCAATAAAAACCTTAATCACATGGTGTTGGGTACAATTTATGGACAACTTCAAAAGCACCTTAAACTCAACCATATCTCATGGTTCAGTTGAGTTTAGGTGAAACAAAGATCTGTATGAGAAAACATCTTGAATCAAAGAAGCTGATGGGTAGTTCTGAAGAAAGAGATATTAATATCTACCATAAAAACAGATATTGACAGCATAACTATACTATAAAATTGTGATATGACAGTAAGGAAACCATAGGCAAAGTAATTCTATTCAAAGTTATTATGGGGCCATTCTTCATTTATCCATTGATCTGGAAAAGACCTTGAGACAGAGCCTCCCCCTAAGGAGCCCAGACACATTATAGAATTTTAGAGTTTGCTAAAAACCTAGAAAATATTATATACTGAGTTGGTGTGATCTGATATTGCATACATGGTAATTATGTCTGTTATGTTTGATTCAAGGAAGGCTTTCTGACACTGCTCAATTGAAAATCATGAATTTTTCGAGGAACGCCCATTAAATTGTATAACACTAAAATACAGACTTAAAAACATATTCCACCTATCTAATGTATTTCTTTTTTTGAACCTGATGATTGGGAATATGATTCTAGTCTAGTTCTCATTATACTTTAGTTGTAGAAAATAAAATATATGTATTCATAGCACTGTGGCATTTCAGTCAGCAAATGAAAATGGGACTTCTCAGGTCCTCCTTCTGAGAGGAAATTCAGCTACATTTTTCTTTGAAAATGGAACTGTAATTGAAACAGGATATTTTTCTTCTACCACATATGAAGATGAGGGCTGATATTTTCTAGGGCTAAAATAAGTACTAAGATTCACTCTAGTGTCCATAACTGTACACATTAACATTTCTTTCTCCTGTGGCAGGAAGCAGAGAATATGTATCACTAGCCAATGCCTGCTTGCTAGAGGCAAATATCTCTGCAAGTCCACACCTGGACCCATTGTGGCACCTCCCTGAGAAAATGTTCCCTGGCCTGGAGTCCCCAGCCCTTCCTTCTTTGCACAGTCCTCTCTAGCTTCTGAGTCTGGCAAATCAGTCCCAATGGCCCTGAGGAGAGAAGTTGTCATTTGGTGCTTTGTCTCTGGGTGTGCCAAACATTTCTGTGATGGCATTCCCACACTACATTTTTATGTGTCCATTTCCAGACCTCATTGTAAATTCATTCATGGGACTAACCCTTGTCTTTGATGATGAGCAAAGTCATTAGCAGGCAATATTGCTGAACTATTCAACACTACCCTGCTTCTCATTTATTTGCAGAAGAAATAAACTAAAATAACTTGTACCGAGTTTATGAAGACCAGAAATTTGACAGCAGCATAGTTCTCAAAAATGTCAGCTGACAAAGAGAAACTATGTCTTGTTGCTGATTGTATCCTCAGACAACTGTATGTCCATTGAGCACCAGTAAATATTTGTTGACTAAATTAAGAGAAAACAAAACAAAGAACCCCTAAACCTTTACCATGTATCTTGCCTCATACTGTAAAAGTCATCAGAATTTCCACAAAATAACAGTTTTTAGCCATTTGCTGATTTGTGCTTTCTTTCAAGCTTTGAATATTTGTCAGGGGAGAGGTTCACTTTCCTTCAATATATTTATTTTTTTATATTGAAACAAGAGGCCTGGTGCATGAAATTCATGCACTGGGAGGAGGGGGGGTTGGGAGGGTGTCCCTCAGCCCAGTCTGCACCCTCTCCAATCTGGGATCCCTCTCACAATCCAGGACTGCTGGCTACCGACTCCTCACCAGCCTGCCTGCCTGATTGCCCCTAACCACTCCCCTGCCAACCCAATTGCTCCCAACTGCCCTCCCCTGCCAGCTTGATCACCCCCAACTGCCCTGGCCTGCAGATCCAGTCACCCCCAATTGCCCACCCATGCTGGCCATCTTGTGGCAGCCATCTGTGACCATATGGGAGAGGCCATCTTGTGAGAGGGCATGATGGTCAATTTGCACATTACCTCTTTACTATATAAGACTTGAGGGGGGAATTTCCTCAGCTCAGGCTGCACCCTCTTGCAATTCAGGACCTCTCGGGAGATGTCCAACTGCCAGAATCAGGCCCAAACTGGTAGTTGGACATCCCTTTCCCAATCTGGGACTACTGGTTCCTAACTACTTGTTTGCCTGTCTGATCACTCCTAACCACTCTGCCTGCCTGCCTGATGCCCCTAACTGATCGCCCCTAACCACTTGCCTGCCTGCCTGCCTGATTGCCCCTAACCAACTCTACCTTGGCCCCCGCCACCGTGGCTTCATCTGGAAGAATGTCTGGAATGATGTCTGGAATGTCTTTTGGTTGTCTGGTCTAATTAACATATTTTCCTTTTATTATCCTACATAATTAAGAGCTAATATGCAAATGGTTGTCATGCCCTCACACCATTACACTGTAATGGCTCAGACACTCAACACCAGTTAGGCACAAATGACCTTATGAGAGAGGAATGGGGACCAGACAGGCTGCAGCTCAGGAGAGGGACAAGCTGCCTGCCCCATGGTCCCAGGCATCAGTGCCTGCAGCTGTGGCCTAGGAAAGGGACAAGCCAACACACAGCGTGGTTCCAGGCTGTGGCCTGAGCAAAGCCGCCTACCCACGGTCCCCCACAGCTGCAGCTGGCCTGGATGAAGCCATTCCAGGTCCTGGGTGCCTGTGGCCAGCCAGAGGGAGGGAATCCTGGGTCCCAGGTACAGGGTGAGGCAGAGGTGGTTAAGGGCAATCAGGCCAGCAGGGGAACAGTTAGGGATGATCAGGCTGGTAGGGGAGCAATTAGGGGTGATCAGGCAGGCAGGCAGGCAAACAGTTATGAGCCAGTGGTCCCTGATTGTGAGAGGCAGTCAGACATCCCCCAAGGGGTCCTGGATTGGAGAGGGTGCAGGCCCGGCTGAGGGACCACCCAACTCTTGTGCACGAATTTTGTGCACTGAGTCTCTAGTTATAGATAAAAAGGAAAGCAGTGTATATGTGTGTGTGTGTAAATGTATGTATGTGTTGTGTGATTTGTGTGTGAGTGTATGTGTGTGTATGGTGTGTGTGTATGGTGTGTGTTTGTATGGTATAAGTATGTGCTGTGTGTGTGGTTTGTGTGTATGGTGTGTGTGGGTGGTGTATGTATATGGTGTGTGTGTGTTGTGTGTGTATGTGCTGTGTGTATTGTGTGTATGTGTTGTGTGTATATATGTTGTGTGTGTGTTGTGTGAGTGTTATGTGTGTTGTGTGTGTTTTTTGTGTGTGTTGTGTGTATGTGTACATACACAGTATATCAGAAAGGAAAAGCAGTTCTTCCCTTGATAAGACTGAATTCACTGCAGAGTTCCTGATGGCCACTCAGTTGACATCTGTTTCATGAAAGCAAAGGAGCGAGCAAATTTGTCCCCATCTTTCTCTTCAGGTCTTTTCTTCTGTGTCACAGAGAGTGTCCTCGACCTCCTGCTGCCCTTCCAGCCAATGAGCATCTGTTTTCTTCTGCTCTTGTCTTCTGTGGTGAAGCCCCAGGGTTGGAAGAAGCTGGGTGTGGGGGAGGGTTTGCCCCTGAATTTAGGAACTGTCCATGGGAGGAACTTAAGTGCTGCAGTTCTCTAGTCATCATCGCTGATACAGGCAAAATAACCTTTGTGATCACCTCACAGTCCATAAAATGAGTGCTTTTTAGTGGTGTGGGCATAAGGAAAGGAAATATTAAATTAATTGGACAGGCACCCAGGTGAGGTCTCAGTAGTAATTGCCTATGCGTTGCTTTGACTTTCTCAGACGTTGTTGAGAGAACTTCCAAATATATTCTTGGCAAATGTGATTTCTCTTTTTATTTCTTTTTTTGTGTTCAAAGCTCACCCTTGCCACTGAACCTTAACAATGACATTAAAAGGGCTATTTTTTTTTTTTTTCATTTTCTTGTGGCCTCACTGAAAACTGTTTGCTCTTTTGTAAGATTGCAACACTTGGCACCAGGACAGAGGATTATGGCGACTAAATTCCAAGACTTCTTTTATGTACTTGCTTCAAAGCAGGCTTGTATTTTCTTAGTATCCTTTACTAGTAGATCAATCACCAATAAAGTAGAAGAGGATAATCCTGACCAAATTAAGAGGCGGTTTTCATGGTATATCTGATAATGCCTTTTACAGATAAAGGGCAATATGCACTTAAAATAATCTCTTAAAACTCTTTCTCCAAAACTTTTTTTTGGAGGTCAAGTCTTACATTACGTTTCCTGTATAAGCATCTGTAGTGTGTATAATAAAGGCATAAACTCCCCTTCCAGTGACTGCTCTGTCCAGGCTTCTCATTCTATTTTATTCCTTCTGTTTAATGGACTTTACAACGCTGACTTTCAGTTAACCTTGTGCCCCCGAGGCTAACCTTTTGATTTAAAGGTTTGACACTTAGAACTGTCTGGATTCTGTAGTTGCCTAGAGATCCATCTAAGGATTCAGGGGACTCAGTGTGAGGAGGAAGTGAAGCTTTCAGATCTGAGGCCAGTGACCAGCGCCTGGCCCCACAGGGTGGCAAGAAGGTAGCATCAGATGGCTGGGAGTTTGAGCGTTCTCCCTGAAACTCCGTGCTGGGGCCAGAGAGTTCCTCTCCCAGGATCAAGAAATGCTATGGACGCACTTCCAATAGCATGCAGCCCATTTCTCTACCTAAGCATTTGGCTGAGCCACGCATCGGAAACCTCCCATGTAGCCAAGCTTCTCGCTGCCCACTCTGCACGGTGGGTGCTAATGTGTTAGGGCAGGTGCACCCTGAACTCTCTTCACGCTCTCACCCACTGGATGCTACACTCTTTCCATTTTCCCTCGACCCAGGAGGTTTCTAGGGCTTCCTTCCAGGCTCTGCCCCTTTAATCAGACAAATAATTCTCACCAACACCTCCCACTTCTTTTCTCCTCACCCTCCGATTGTGATCATTGATCCATTTCTGAAGAGTAACCCCTTTTACCTCCCCATCAATTCTCTGTGCTATTGCACCAAGTGTAAAAGTCTAGAGAAACGTCTATCCCTTGGTGGATTGATTGGACCCAGGAGCCATGTCTCCCTCTGTCAATAAATAATTTGTAACCACACTTCACACAAAGACTGATGTCTTCTCTAGAAACTCTGTTTTCTTAACTTGCCCTGTCAGCTCTGTCTCTCTAGGCCTTAGCTTGGTTCTGAGTTTGATCCCTGCTACTGAGAAAACGGTGCTCTGTTGATACTCTATTATCACTGCCATCGTAAACTCATGTGTAAATTCAAATTTATCTTTCATTTAATACAATGTATTTAACATGATAGATAGGTAGAAGGAACCCATAATTTGAAAGCAGAACACTTGAATTTTGGACTAGCTTAACTTCTTGCAAATTCTGTGCTATAAGTCATTGGGAAGAAAATAGCATTACGAGTATGACGTGTGTTATCATAGTGTTTTTGTAATGTTTTTTCTCTTCCCTTTTATTCTCATTACTAGGGGCCCGGTGCACAAAAATTTGTGCACTTGGCGGGGGTGGGGGGGTCCCTCATCCTGGTCTGTGCCCTCTCACAGTTTGGGACCCCTCGGAGGATGCACCTCTTTCCAGGCCTCAGCCTTGGGGGCGGAGCTGGCTCGACCCTCCGCCCCCAAGACTGCCCTGCCGCCTGTAATCCAAAACCAGATCTATTTCCAGGCCTCCATCGCTGGAGCCCTGCTCCTCCCCCAGCAGTTGTGCCCTGTGTGTTGCACGCAGCTTCTCCGGGGCTGCGGCCTCCGCCATCTTGGCTGGGCTAATTTGCATACAGCCGCTCTAATTAGCTGGTGGGCATGGCTTACCCGTCCCAAAGAGATGGTTAATTTTAATATTACGCTTTTATTAGTTTAGATGAGGGCTCTAGTTCATCTATTTGTGGAAATACCAGACATGTCTTTGTGAAATACTGCTTTGATAAAGTACTTGCCCAAAGTCGAACAGCTTGGTGTAATGCTTACGAACTACCACATACTTATTCTAAATTCTCTGCTCTCACCAGATCTCATCTCTGAGCCCAGGAAGGAACTAGGATAATTTTCCAGTCACACCTACACTTACTGCCCTCCCTTTGCCTGTCTTAATCTAATCTGTTATTCAAGTACCCAACCCTCATCTTACCTTGATTTCCCAGATATCAATGATTCATTTCATTTAATACCAAATTGAAGATTCACACCACCTAGAATTTTGCCTTTTTCATAGTCTAGAGGCCTGAATTATGCTATTATTGTATTAACTAGGGGCCCGGTGCACAAAAATTTGTGCACTCGGCGTGGAGGGAGTCCCTCAGCCCGACCTGTGCCCTCTCACAGTCTGGGACCCCTCAGTGGATGTCCTATGATGGCCCCAGTCTGCCAGGTGCCTTCTGTGTGTGTGTGTGTGTGTGTGTGTGTGTCATCACTGGGGACCTGCCCCCAGCCCCATCAGAG
>PVJC01035925.1:5267-18084 GCA_004026665.1 Murina feae | reverse complement strand
ACACACACACACACACACACACACTAAGGGCCTAGTGCACACACTGCCCAGAGGCCTGGAGTGGCTGGGGTGAGGCAGAATGCCTGTATCGTTGTCATGGAGACAACACAAGCATCCCAGCCTAGCCGCTGCCATCTTTGACGTGTCAATTCGCATATTCCTTTCTTATTGGCTATGGGCGCTGCCGTCTTTATTGTGGGAGGTGCCCACAGCCAATTAGGAGAGAATATGCTAATTGACTGCCATGCCCTCAAAGATGGAGGCGCCCATAGCCACAAGATGGCAGTGCCCATTCCCCTCAGCACTGCTGGGTCTACAGGTGTGCAGCAGGCTGCGCTTGCACTCAGGCAGGCCCAGCCATCTGCACGCCTGCCTCTGGAGTCCTCAATCCCCTCAGCCCCCTAGCTGCCCAGGGCTGGCCCAGGGCACAGGCAAGCCTCAGATGGTGGCTTCATAGCCGTCCAGGGCCAGCCCAACATGCAGGTAACCAGGGCCGGCTGAGGCTTGCACTGACAGCAGTGGCAGCAGCAGAAATGTGATGGAGCATCGCCTTCCCCTGATTGCTGGTTCACCTCCCACCCCTGAGGGCTCCTAGACTGTGAGAGGGAGCAGGCCAGGCTGAGGGACCCCCCTCTAATGTATGAATTTTCATGCACTGGGCCTTTAGTATATACACACACAAACTGAGTGGCCAGATTATTATGACCACCTGATGTTTGTAGGCAATTTAGCTATCATTTCATGCTGAAGTTTCTAGAGGGCCAGACCATTATAAATAGGGAAGTAGGTTGTTTACCATGACAGAGGTGATTTTTTTCTGAACATATGGGTAAACAGAGAAGAGACAAAATAGCAGCAGTATAGACGGACATGTCCAATGCCTTGTCCTGGAGCAGATAGGGTGAGCAGCTGAAACGAGTAACATCCAACCTGAATTGGCAGAGGAGATTCAGCTGGGAGACAGTTTGCAGCCTGGAAAGGCAGAGGACTCCTGGAGATTGGTGAAGTCAAGGCTCTGGGAAGGATAATTTGCCAGACCTGAGACCTGTAGATCAGAGGGCATCCACACAGCACTGGCACCGAGCCACGTCCCTTGGGATGGGTGCAGTGGAAAGAAGGTACGCAGAACAGCTGGTCAGCAGGGGATTCTAGATCTGGGTCCACAAGCAAGAAAGGCTGAGGGGTGCCAGCAGGAGAAGAGTGCACAGAGGTGCAGTCTCTCCCGCCTCTGTGGCCTGTGCCTTTCTTCATTGAGCCTAGTGCATGGGAACTTTCAGATACAGACACTTACCGGTGGCTGGAGTGTGGGAGAAGGTGCGGAATTGTGGAATCTGGGGAGAGAAGGGGATCCGGGAGAAGTGGCTTCAAATTTGGTGCTGAGTCATGCCTGAGCCTGGGACCTGGGCAGCCATTTTGACCTGAAGAGATAGCTCCTCCCTCCAGTATCCAGGCAACTAATACAACCACACCCAGATTCCGCCCTGAATGGTACAAAGGATTTAAAAAAAAAACAAAAAAAACTTAAATAGTCCCTGAGAGTTCAAACGGACTGGCCTAAAGAGAGAATTTTAGTCCAAGCAAATGGATGCTGAGAAACACTACTGTATAGAAGACTGGGATCTTAAGCCAGACAAAGGAACACTTCACTTTTTCATTTATTTATTTTATTACTTTGTTATCTCTTTTTTTCTGTTTTTGTTTGTTGCTTTATTTTCTATTTCTTCTCACATTATTTTTCTATCACTCTATTTTATTTTTATTTTATTTGCTATTTGTATACCATTTTTGAAATCAAATTTTTTGTAAATTTATTATTATTATTTTCTCATTCTCTTTCCTCTTATCCACCCATCCCCTTTCTTTTTATTTTTTTTCCTAGTGCACATTTTATTTATTAATTGATTTATTTAATTTTTTATTGGTTAAGGTATTATAAATGTGTCCTCATGCCCCCAATAACCCCCAACCCCCCACCCCACTCATGCTCTCATCCTCCTGTTGTCTGAGTCCATTGGTTTGGCTTATATGTATGCATACAAGTCTTTTGGTTGTTCTCTCTCCCTTACCCCCACCCTCCCCTACTTTCCCTCTGGGGATTGACAATCTGATTGCTGTTTCTCTATCTATGAATCTGTCCCTGTTCATCAGAACCAGCTCTTGGTTTCATTCATCTTTTGTATTGTATTGTATTTTTTTGTCTTTATGTCATTTATTTCTGCTCTAATCTTTATTATCTCCTTCCTTCTTCTGACTCTGGGCTTTCCTTGTTGCTCTCTTTCTAATTCTTTGAGTTGTAAAATTAGATGATTTATTATCATTTTTTCTCATTTTTTGAGGTACGCCTGTAGAGCTATAAACTTCCCTCTTAGGACCACTTTCATTATGTCCCATAGATTTTGGATTGTTGTGCTTTTATTGTCATTAGTTCCCAAAGTGTTTTTAATTTCTTCTTTGATCTCATTGGTAACCCAATCATTATTTAGTAGCATGCTATTCAGCTTTCAAGAGTTTGAGTTCTTTGGATTGTTTTTGTTGTAGTTTATTTCTAATATGATGCCATTGTGATCTGAGAAGATGCCTGGTATGATTTCAATCTTCTTGAATTTAGGGAGACTACTTGTGACCCAATATGAGGTCTATTTTTGAAAATGTCTCATGTGCACTTGAGAAGAATGTGTATTTGGTGGCTTTTTGGTGAAATGTTCTGAAGATGTTAATTAAGTCCATCTGATCTAGTGAGTCATTTAGGATTGCTGTTTCTTTGCTGATTTTTTGTCTAGAAAATTTATCCAGTGTATTGAAGTCCCCTACTATGATTGTATTGTTTTCATATCTCCCTTGATATCTTCCAGGAGTTGTTTTTTTTTAACGTATTTGGGTGCTCCAGCATTGGGTGCATATATGTTTATCAGGGTTATAGCCTCTTATTGTATCGATCCCTTTAGTATTATGAAGTGGCCTTCCTTATCTCTTATTATGGCCTTCACTTTGAGGTCTATTTTATTGGATATAAGTATTGCTACCCCAGCTTTTTTTCCCTTTCCATTTGCCTGAAACATATTTTTCCATCCCTTCACCATCAGTCTGTGTGAGTCCCTTGTTCTGAAATGGGTCTCTTATAGACAGCATATATATATGGGTCATGTCTTTTAATCCATTCAGCCACTCGATGTGTTTTGATTGGAGCATTTAGTCCATTTACCTTTAAAGTTATTATTGAAAGATACTTGTTTGAAGTAATTTCTATTTTTGTGCCTGTGTTCTTTCTTACCTTTTTATTTCTTCTTTTTACAACATTCCCTTTAGCATTTCTTGCATTGCTAGCTTGGTAGTGATAAACTCCTTCAGCCTTTTTTTGTCTGCAAAGATCCTGATTTCCCCTTCAATTTTGATTGATAGTCTTGTTGGATAGAGTATTCTTGGATTCAGTCCTTTGCTTTGTAACACTTTGTATACCTCCTTCCATTCCCTTCTAGCTTGATGTGTTTCTGTTGAGAAATCATTTGGTAATCTATACGGGGATCCTTTGTATGTAACTCTCTGTCTCTCTCTTGCAGCTTTTAAGATTCTATCTTTGTCATGTACATTTGCCAACATTATAATGGTATGTCTTGTTGTGGGTCTTTTAGGATTCATCTTGCTTGGAACTCTCTGTACTTGTGTAACTTCTTCCTTCCCCATATCTGGGAAGTTTTCTGTCATTATTTCTTCAAATAGATTTTCTAATCCTTGCTGCTCTTCTTATCCTTAATGCAGCCCTATTATGCATATGTTACTTCATTTCATGTTGTCCCAAAGCTCCCTTAGGGTCTCCTCCTGCTTTTTAATCTTTTTATCCAATTGCTGTTCAGATTAAGCTTGTTTCTCTACTTTATCTTCTAATTCACTAATTCGGTCCTCTACTGTTGAAACCTTCCATGTTGTTTTTGATTGTAACTATATCACTTTTCATTTCTTCCTGATTCTTGCATAGGTTGTTGATTTTCTCATCCATCCAGTGAATGAATTGTACAACCATTACTCTGAATTCTTTTTCTGTCATGTTGCATGCTTCAATTTCACTAATTTCCTTTCTTAGCGACTCCTCATTTTCTTTCCTCTGGGGATTGTGCCGTCTCCGCATTCTGACTGTCTCAGGAAGATTCAAACATCGAGTTGTGTGGGCTTGGGCCATGTGCAGTGGCAGCTTCTCACCACTGTAGTGTCACTGAAGAGCTCTGACACTAAGATGTTTGGTTGTCTTCGGTTGGTGGGAACCAGGCTCACTGAGTCAGTGTTGCCAGCACTCAGTGTGGCCCTGTGTGCACACTTAGATTCAGGGACTCCACCTACAATGAGCTGAAACAGAGATCCCTCTGGAGTGTGTTGAAATCAGAGCCCTCTAGCATGTGCCAGGAATCAGAGTTCCCCAAGAATCCAGTATTGGTGTCTGTTGCTTCATTCAGCCTCACACTGAGAATCAGGGTCCCTGTGTGCGCATGCACCAAGAATTGGAGTCACTGGCTCTTAGTGTGAATGCACTGGGAATCAGGGACCTCAGGCACAGGTGATAAGAAACAGAGTCAAGTCACTGGTGCTTAGTGCTGCCTCCTGCCCAGACAGTCAGGGTCCTGGAGCCTTTGCTGTGGAGAATAGGTTCCTGGAGTTCACGTGTTCCTAGGCACAAATTCCCGTAGCCCCTGTGCTGCGGGGAACTGGTTCCAAGAATTCACGCATTCCCAGGCTCAAATTCCTGTAGTAGCACTGAGGCCCAAGTGAGGGGTGGGTCTATCAGTTACTATGGCACTGCCCATGAGCCTGCGGGGAGGGGGATTGGCTCCGTTTCTCATGGAGATCTGCTGCTGGGATGTCTGGATTCTTGGTGTCTGTGCGTCTGTAGCTGTGGTGGCAAGTCTCTGTTCCCAGTGGCTGCAGGGTCCTGGATTGCATCTGAGATCAGACTGGGTGGTGCTGATGCCAGGATACTAGTTGTACGCAGCTCTTTTTCTCAAGATCGCGTGGTCTCTGTGCCTGCACTGGCCGCCCTGGAGTGTCCGTGCTGGGAGCAGGGCTCCGCCGTCTAAGACTGCCAGGTTTGGCAGCTCCTTAGCAGACCTGAAGAATTTAACTGTCCCTACCTCATACACACACACACACACCCCACACATCCATACACTCCTCTATCGCTTCCTGGCTCTCTCACACTATCTCCCTCCCTACCTTCCTACTGGTCGCCATCATCTCTCACCCATTCCCTTTCTACTTCCTCTATACTGAACTGAGATCCTCCTCATATTCATCCAATTCTTAAGCTTATCTTTTATATATAAGCTCAGCATCTAAAGATTCTGCCCCAACCCTCTTTTCTGGGGGTTTGGTGTGTGTATTTTTGTTTGTTTGTTTTTGTTTTGTTTGTTTATCTATTGGTTCTGTGGTGTTTTCATATATATATATATATATATATATATATATATATATATATATACACACACACACTAATAAAAGCGTAATATTGAAATTAACCGTCCCTTTGGGGTGCCTAAGCCATGCCTACCAGCCAATCAGAGCGAATGTATGCAAATTAACACAGTCAACATGGAGGCCACCACTCACGGACCTGAGTAAACGGCAGCTTCCATTGCAGCAGGAGTTAAACTGGAACTGTTTGTGGCCGGCTGGGCTTATCCTGGCTCCAGGCAAAACATATTTGCAACAATGTCTCAATGATAGACAGCAGGCCTGGCCTGACTACTAAGGGTAACATTGTGTCATTATAGAAGCCACGAGGTGAAGCAGAGAGGAGGTTTTGTTATTAGTCCTAGGCTTAAAGGAATAGTGCATTAATTATAGAAGATAAACAAACCCCAGAAACCTGCTTCCAGCCAGCCTTGCTGGGACATTGGGTCAATGGGAGCTGTGGGCAGCCTAAAAGCCTGAAAGCACCCCTCAGCCTGTCACCCACACTGGCCACACCCCAATGGGGTGAGGAACCTCACTGGGGAGCTTGGCCAGCCTGCAAACAGCCATCTGCCCCTCACCCAGGCTGGCCAGGTACCCCAGTAGGGACCCAAAACCTGAAGGGACCATGGGCAGCCTGAAAATGCCCCTCAGCTCCTCATCCAGGATGGCCACACCCCAATGGGGTCAGGGTCTCCACTGGGGGGCTTGGACAGCCTGCAAACAGCCATCAGCCCCTCACCCAGACTGATCAGGCACAACAGCAGGTGAACATCCCCAGAGGGGTCCCAGACTGTGAGAGGGCACAGGCCGGGCTGAGGGACCTCCTGAGTGCACAAATTTTTGTGCCCCGGGCCCCTAGTATGTGTGTGTGTGTGTGTGTGTGTGTGTGTGTGTGTGTGTGTGTGTATAGTATATATATATATATATATATATATATATATATATATATATATATATATATTCTCCTTTTTTCTTTTTCTTTTCTCTCTTATCTTTTTCACTCTCTTTGATATTATTTATGCTCTCTTTTCTTGCCCCTAATCCTCTTTTCTCAGGTGGTCACTTATAGTGGGGTTATTATTTTCATGAGTATATTTGTGCTTTGGTCCCTTTGTGTTGTGTCTTGTTGAGGTGAATTTTATCCTGTCTGGCCAGGTGCTAGAGAGTGAACCTCATAACCACACACCTGGAGAGGAAACTCCATCCATGAATGGGTCAATAACACTCCAGACCCAACTGCAGAGGCAGGAAGAAAGCAGCAGTGAGGGAGAAAGCATGAGTCAGTGAGGGACAAAAAGAGGAGTGTATGGTCATAGGGGATGTGTGTATGTGTGTGTGTATGTGAGGCACAAATAATCTCACAGGACCTTTGGGGTCAGGCTAAATGGGTTCACCTAACTAGGAAGACTCTGTTGCCATTGTAAACAGTCCTGGGAGGCTGGCTTAGAGGCCTAGTATTTTTAAGGGGAGAGCTGCCGTAACTGGGAGCCAGGCCTCACCCCCACCCAGGGTGCTCTCAGATAACACCTGAGACTCTAAAGATACCCCTGCCAGGGACCTATTACCTCGGCTGTGTTCCCATATTCAATGAGTCTCCAGCACCCTGGGTGCAGGCTCCTGTGAGTTCTGAAGCATGATCCCCTCTGACTGGCCCAACACCTTAGCCCAGGGAACTGCAACCATGCAAACCCCCCCCAAAGGAAAGAAAAGGAGGAATCACCAGAAAAGCAGCTAAAAACAGATGCATGCAATATGTCAGAAAAAGATTTCAGAATAAGGGTCCTAGAGTGCATAAACCAGATGGAGGAAAAAATCAACAACTTATGTAAGAATCAAGAAGAAAAGAAGAGTGATATAGCTGCAATAAAAAACACCATGGAAAGTTTCAACAGTAGATTAGGAGAAGTGGAGGAATGAATTAGCGAATTAGAAGACAGGGAAGCAAAACACACCCAAACTGAACTGCAATTGGAGACAAAAATTAAATACAGGAGGAGAGCCTAAGAGAGCTATGGGACAACATGAAATGAAGCAACATATGAATAATAAGTGGCAGAACAGGAAGAGGAAAAAGGATTAGAAAACATATTTGAAGAAAAAGTATCATAAAACTTCCCTGAGGTGGGGAAGACAAAAGTCACACAAGCACAGAGTCCCAAAAAAAAGGAACCCGAATAGACCCACACCAAGACACATCATAATAACCATGGCAAATGTTCAGGACAAAGATAGAATCTTAAAGGCTGTAAGAGAGAGACAGAAAGTTACATACAAGGGCTCTCCTGTTAGATTATCAGATGATTTCTCAACAGAAACACATCAGGCCAGAAAAGAATGGATGGAAATTTACAAAGTGATGCAAAGCAAGGGACTGAATCCAAGATTACTCTATCCAGCAAGCCTATCATTCAAAATTGAAGGCGAAATAAGAAGCTTCACAGGTAAAAAAAGGCTAAGGGAGTTTATCACCACCAAGCCAGCAATGCAAGAAATGCTAAATGGACAGTGTAAAAAGAAGAAATGAAGAGGTAAGAAAGAACACAGGCACAAAAAATAAAATGGCTACAAACAAGTAACTTTCAATAATAACTTTGAAGGTAAATGGACTAAATGCTCCAATCAAAAGACATCGAGTGGCTGAATGGATAAAAAAACATGACCCATACATTCGCTGTCTACAAGAGACCCACCTCACAATAAGGGACTCACACAGACTGAAAGTGAAGGGATGGAAAAATATCTTTCAGGCAAAGGAAATGAAAAAAAAAAGCTGGAGTAGCAATCTAATCTAATAAAAGAGTAATATGCAAATTAACCATCTCTCTGGGATGTCTAAGTCATGTGCACCAGCCAATCAGAGCAGCTGTATGCAAATTAACCCAGCCAAGATGGCAGCCGATGGCCACAGAGCTACATTAAACAGCAGGCTTCTGTTGCAACTGACTGCCTAGGCTGGCTGAGCCTCTGCTCACTGTAACAATGTTTCAATTATAGAAGCCACAGAGCTGAAACAAACAGGAGGCTTCCTTACCTGCCTAGGCCTCAGGTCAAAGCAACAGTGTTTCAATTATAGAAGATAAATAAACCCCAGAAACCTGATTCCAGCCAGCCTTGCTGGGACCTTGGGTCAATGGGAGCTGTGGGAAGCCTGAAAGCCTGAAAATGGCCCTCAGCCCCTCACCCAGGCTGGCCAGGTACCCCAGTAGGGACTCAAACCCTGAAGGGACTGTGGGCAGCCTGAAAACGGACCACAGCTCCTCACCCAGGCTGCCCAGGCACCCCAGTAGGGACCCAAAACCTGAAGGGACAGTGGGCAGCCTGAAAATAGCCCTCAGTCCGTCACTGAGGCTTGCCACACCCCAAGGGGGTGAGGGTCCACACTGGGGGACGTGGCAAGCCTGCAAACAGCCATCAGCCCCTCACCCAAGCTTGCCATGCACACCAGCAGGTGGACATCCTATGAGTGGTCCCAGACCGTGAGAGGGCACAGGCTGGGCTGAGGGACCTCCCTTAGTGCACAAATTTTTGTGCACTGGACCCCTAGTATTTACATAAGAAAAAATAGACCTCAAAGTGAAGGCCATAACAAGAGATAAGGAAGGCCACTTCATAATACTAAAGGGATCGATACAACATGAGGATATAACCCTGATAAACATATATGCAGTAGTACCCAAATACATAAAAAAAACTCCTGGAAGATATCAAGGGAGATATCAAAACAATACAATCAAAGTAGGGGACTTCAATACACCATTGACATCACTGGATAAATCTTCTAGACAAAAAAATCAGCAAAGAAACAGCAATCCTAAATGACTCACTAGATCAGATGGACTTAATTGAAATCTTCAGAACATTTCACCAAAAAGCCACTGAATATACATTTTTCTCAAGTGCACATGAGACATTTTCAAAAATAGACCACATATTGGGTTACAAGCAAAGTCTCCCCAAATTCAAGAAGACTGAAATCATATCAAGCATCTTCTCAGACCACAATGGCATAATATTAGAAATAAACCACAATAAAAACAATCTGAAGCACTCAAACTCTTGGAAGCTGAATAGCATGTTATTAAATATTGATTTGGTTACCAATAAGGTCAAATAAGAAATTAAAACATCTTGGAATCTAATGACAATGAAAACACAACAATCCAAAACCTATGGGACATAATGAAAGCAGTCCTGAGAGGGAAGTTTATAACTCTACAGGCCTACCTCAAAAACAAGAAAAAATGGTAGTAAATAATCTAACTTTACAACTCAAAGAATTAGAAAGAGAGCAAAAAGAAAAGCCCAGAGTCAGCAGAAGGAAGGAGATAATAAAGATTAGAGCAGAAATAAATGACAGAGACAAGAAAAACAAACAAACAAACAAAATAAAAACCAAGACAAAAAAATCAATGAAACCAAGAGCTGGTTCTTTGAAAGAATAAACAAAATTGATGAACCTCTAGCCAGGCTCACCAAGAAGCAGAGAGGAACGCAAATAAACAAAATCAGAAATTATAGATGTGAAATAACAACAGACCCCACAGAAATAGAAATGATTGTTAAAAAATACTACGAACAACTCTACTCCAACAAACTGGTTAACCTGGAGGAAATGGACATATTCCAAGAAAAATACAACCTTACAAAACTCAACCAGGAAGAATCTAAAAATCTCAGTAGGTGAATAACTATGCAAGAAATTTAAGCAGTAATCAAAATGCTTCCAGCAAACAAAACCCTGGAGCCAGATGGCTTAACAGGGGAGTTTTACCAAATATTCAAGGAAGAACTAAAACCTACCCTCCTCAGACTATTCCAAAAAATTCAAGAGGAAGGAACACTTCCAAGCTCATTCTATGAAGCCAGCAATTATCCTAATACCAAAACCAGATAAAAACAACACAGTGAAAGATAATTATGGGCCAATATCCCTCATGAACATAGATGCTAAAATCCTCAACAAAATCTTAGCAAATAGGTAGTACATCAGAAAGATCATATACCATGACCAAGTAGGATTTTACCCAGGGATGCAAGGATGGTACAATATCCGCAAATCAATAAACGTGATACATCACATAAACAAATTGAGAGATAAAACCCACATGGTCATATCAATTGATGCAGAAAAAGCATTTGAAAAAATCCAACACCCATTTTTGATAAAAACTCTCAGCAAGGTAGGAATAGAAGGATCATATCTCAACATAATAAAGCCATATATGACAAACCCACAGCCAACATCATATTCAATGGGCAAAAACTAAAACCATTTCACTTAAGAACAGGAACAAGACAGGGATGCCCACTCTCACCACTCCTGTTCGACATAGTATAGAAAGTACTAGCCATTGTGATCAGACAAGAAGGAGTAATAAAAGGCATCCAAATTGGAAAAGAGGAAGTAAAATTGTCCTTATTTGTAGATGACATGATATTGTACTTAAAAAAACCTTAAAGACTCCATCAAAAAACTATTAGACCTAATAAAAGAATTTGGAAATGAAGCAGAATACAAAATTAACACCAAGAAATCTAAGGCATTTCTATACACTAATAGTGAACTTACAGAAAGAGAGACTAAAAAAGTAATCTCATTTACCATCACACCAAAAAAATAGGAATAAACTTAACTAAAGAGGTAAAAGTCCTCTACTCAGAAAACTGCAGAATGTTGAAAAAAGAGATGGGGGGCGGAGTGGAGAAGAGATACAGGAAGAACATACCATGTTCATGGATTGGTAGAATCAACATCATTAAAATGTCCATACTACCTGAAACAACCTATAAATTCAACACACTTCTCATTAAAATACCAACGGCATATTTCACAGACCTAGAAAGAACTCTACAAAAATTCATTTGGCATAAAAAAAAGACTCTGAATAGCTGCAGCAATCCTGAGAAAGAACAAAGTAGGATCTCAATACCAGATATCAAGTTGTATTACAAAGCCACTATTCTTAAAACTGCCTGGTACTGGCACAAGAATAGACATTTAGACCAACAGAATAGAATAAAGAACCCAGAAATTGACCTGAACCAATATGATCAATTAGTATTTGACAAAGGAGACAAGAACATAAAATGGAGTCAAGAAAGTCTCTTCAATAAATGATGTTGGGAAAATTGGACAGATATATGCAAAACAATGAAACTAGACCACCAACTTACACCATACACAAAAAATAAACTCAAAATGGATAAAGGACTTAAATGTAAGACTGGAAACCATAAAAATACCAGAGGAATTTAAAGGCAACAAAATCCCAGACATATGCTGAAGCAATTTCTTCACAGATACAGCTCCTAGGGCATTGGAAACTAAAGAGAAAATAAACAAATGGGACTAAATCAAAATAAAAAGCTTCTTCACAGCAAAAGAAACCATCAGCAAAACAACAAGAAAGCCCACTGCATGAGACAACATATTTGCCAATGTTATCACTGATAAGGGTTTCATCTCCAACATTTATAGGGAACTCATACAACTTAACAAAAGGAAGATAAACAATCTAAACTAATAAAAGCGAAATATTAAAATTAACCGTTTCTTTGGGACGGCTTAAGCCACGCCCACCAACCAATCAGAGTGACTGTATGCAAATTAGCCCAGCCAAGATGGTGGAGGCCGCAGCCCTGGGCTCCGCCATCTTGGGAGACTGGGTCCTGGGAAGGTATCTGGGCCCTGGGCCGCCAGATGCCTTCCCCCGTGGAGAAGCTATGGGGGAAGCGGGGACCAGCCGGGCGGGACCCCGCAAGCCCCCTGCCAGGAGGCCGATCGCAGCCCGAACGGCCTCCTGGGGCAAGCGGGACCCCACAAGCCCCCTGGCGGGAGGAAGATCGGGACCTGAACAGCCTCCCGGGGCAAGCGGGACCCCGCAAGCCCTCTGCCAGGAGGCCGATCGCAGCCCGAACGGCCTCCCGGGGCAAGCGGGACCCTGCAAGCCCCCTGCCGGGAGGCCGATTGGGACCCGAACGGCCTCCCGGGGCAAGCGGGACCCTGCAAGCCCCCTGCCGGGAGGCCAATTGGGACCCCAACGGCCTCCCCTGACAAGAGGGACCCCGTAAGCCCCCTGCCGGGAGGCTGATCTGGTGGCCAGCAACACTGGAATGGCCTCCCAGGCGGAGAAGCCTGGGGGTGGGGGGACCCCATGCCCCCTCCTGGGAAGCCTATGAGGTGGCCAGCGCCACTCCATTGCTTCCCAGGCAATGACCCAGAGGGTCAGTGGGAGCTGTGGCCAGCCTGCAAACAGACATTGGCCCCTCACCCAGGCTGGCCAGGCACACCAGCAGGTGGCCATCCCCAGAGGGGTCCCAAGCTGTGAGAGGGCACAGGCCGGGCTGAGGGACCCCCCTCCCCGACCACCCCAGTGCA
>PVJC01035924.1:0-17986 GCA_004026665.1 Murina feae | reverse complement strand
GAGTGGCGGCCGCCATGTTGGCTGGGCTAATTTGCATACAGCCGCTCTGATTGGCTGGTGGGCGTGGCTTACCCTGTCTCGGAGAAACGGTTAATTTTAATATTTCGCTTTTATTAGTTTAGATCTTCATTATTTTTAATGACTAGTAAGTATTCTATTGTAAGAATATAAGAGAGAGTGTGTCATTTTGTTCCTGGTCCTCTAATATTGGACATCCAGAGAGCGCCAGCTCTGTGCCGCCTCAAACATTGCTGTGTGGCACCCTGCAGTCGCCTTTTCACGTACATGTGATTGTGGCTTTAGGCTAAACTCCTAGAAAAGAATTACTGAGTTTAAGGGTTAATATGTTTCTAAGGCATTTATTCCCCCTTACATTTTGCACCAAAGTACACTCATAACCAACAGAAAAATTATCAAGTGTTAGATTCAGCTTTGAAAATAGAGAGTAATGTGGATTGAACACTAGACATGGAGACAACTTTAGCAGGAGGAAAGCAAGTATGAGGCACTGAGATAGTGTCTCAACCAGTCATTCCTTTATTCAATGAACATTTGTTAACCATGACTGGGCCGGGCATTGTGCTCAACTCTGAGGTATAAAGACAAGATCTTTGTGACACTCATCAGAATGGAATTACAAGGAACATGGCTTTGGGTTAAGCAGAGCATCTGTGTTGGGAGAATGGAAAGTAGTGAAGTGCCTGAGTGATGGCCTTCAAAGACCTGGCTACGTGGTAGGGAGAGGGGCTGGTTCTGACCGTCCTGGAGTGACATCAGTCCAGGGATGAGTCCTTGGGTCACAGATACCTGGATTGCAATCTGGTCTAGCCACTAGGTCTAGCCACAGGACCCAAACATGTGATCTGACCTTTAGAGTCTCCTTTCTTCAATTCTATGAAGATATAATAAGCTGAAGAGTCTAAGGGCTCAGCAGAAGTAAATGCTCAGTAACAATTAGGCATCATTCTCATGTTGAAAGGAGGTGAAGAGAGGTTAGTGCGGGTCTAAGAAGATGTAATGGTCCCCACATCCTTGGTCCAATGTCAGGCTGGGTTCTGGCCAATCCACGTTCTCTGTATAGCCTATGGGCTCTGCTCATGGGGACTTCATAAGGATGGACCTGGGGTAGTGCAATTGGTTCTTTGAAAAGGCATAAGCGCAAGATAGATGATAGATAGATAGATAGATAGATATGATATGATAGATATAGATGATAGATAGATAGATGATAGATAGATAAATGATAGATAGACAGATAGATCTGAGAAAAATTAGGAACACCCCCACCCTAAGTGGCCCATGAGGCCCGAGAAGGGGTCACTATGTGGCCCAGCCCTCTGCTTGCCGGGCAGTCACAGTGTCGGACAAGCTCCGTGGAGGCCTCCTCACACGCTCTCCTCCAGTCTCCACCCAGCAGGGGTTGCCATGCGTCTGTGAGTGATTTGCCTATTTGGCCAGTGACGACCTATCAACCTCCCCCAGTGTCACTTCTGATAAACAACTCGGAGAGAGTAACACCTGGATACATCAGTTCCATCTCACATTCCCTAGATGCCTCCCAGCTCCTGATCGCCAGGGTGACTCACAGCCAGACAGGAGTGCTGCTGGCCAAGATGAGGGGAGGGAGAGAGCTGAAGTCAGTGACAGAGGCCTGGGCCCCAGGCTGGCTCTCCACCCACCTTCCTGCGGCTCTTAAAGAGGCACCGAACCTCTTTTTGATGCTATAACTGCAGACATCTCTGTCCACCGGTAAGAAGACACATTAAACTACCAAAGAATGTTAACCGAAAAGGGGAGGGAGGCTTTCAAGATCGTCAGGTTTACCTGAATTTATATTCATCCATTGAACAAATATTTATTGAATGTCCATTATGCACTAGTGTTGGGAATGTATCAGTGAGCAAATAGACAAAAAAAAAAAAAATCTATACTCCTGGGCTTACAGTCTAATGGAAAGAGGCAGACAGTAAACAAAATAAATAAGTACAATATATAGCATATTAGGTGGTGATAAGTGCCGGGAAGCAAAATAAGGCAGAAGCAAAGGAATGGAGAGTATTTGGATCTGTCTTTAAGTAGAATAGTTAGGAATGACCCCATGGAGAACGTGATATTTGAAGACTGAGAAGATGATATTTGAGTGAAGCGAGGGAGCAAGCCGCGAGGCTCCCTGGGGAAAATGGGTTCCCGGCAGAGGAAACAGGTGGAGACCCAGCGGCAGGACCGTCCCAGTGTGTGTGTGCGCGGGAAGTGCAGGTTCCCCGTGGCTGGGACAGAATGCAATCGGGAGGGGTGCGGAGACCCGCACCAGCTCCTGCAGGAAAGTGCTTGGGATTTTCTCCAGAAGGTGAATGGAGGAGTGAGAGGGTGTGATTTGGATTTTAACCGGACCGTTCTGGTGCTGTACTGAGAATAATACCAACAATAACAAGTCTGCTTACATAGCACTTACGATGTGTCAGGCACCATTTGAAGTTCCTTGTCCATCTAAACCAGCCCTACAAAATCCAGCCTAGTATTGCTCCCGCTTTCCAGCTGAAAAACCAAGGCACAGAGGCATGATAAGGAACTTGCCTAGTTCACGAGCTCGCCAGTACAGAGCCAGGCTTGAGTGGAGGCAGGTGGCCCCGGGGCCGGTAATTTCCCCAGCTTGTGTCAGCACAAGGGTGATGGTGTTGGGGGGAGAGCAGACCCCATTCTGGCTGTATCTGAAGGTAGAACCGACGGGTTTTGTTGTTGGATGAGCTGTGAGGTGGAAGCATAGAGAGGAGTCCCACTTTCCTTTTCACGTGAGCCACACATTTCCATTCTTGGGGTGGAGAAGGGGGGTGGGTGGGGGCCAGGCCACTGTCACACCATCTGTACAGTACATCGCAGGGCAATGAGGTGCTGGGCAAGGGGGACAGTGTTGCCGGCTCTGGTCCAGAGGGAGCTAGTAACCCAGGTAACTCTCCCAGGTGAGGGGAGGGAGGGGTGAGGGTGCTTTAAATGTTTGCAGACTTCGCCACTTCTCCCTCCCCACGGGCTGCTGGGGCTGGGGTGCTGGCCTCCACAGAACCCTGTCCTGAGAGAAGGGCCATCACAAGGGTCCCCAGCAGCTCCGTGTGGGCTGGGTGGAGCTGCCGCTGCTTATTTGGGTAGCGAGCTGCTATTGAAAACCACGCTTTGTTTCTGAAAATGAGACAGCTGGGGCTACATTTGGTGGATAAAGACATTTTGTTGAACTTTCAAAATGGGTATTATTTTCCATTTGCACTTATTTCACGGAGAAGTGTGAGAAGATGAGATTGCAGGCATGTCTGTGATATGCAGTAAGGAGTGATGGATCTTTGAAGGTAAAAATATCTCTGGGATATTCTTTTCCTTTGTCTTTTCTCCTCCCTCCTCTCTCCTCCGGGCCTCAGGTTGGTGAGTTTAGGTTTTCTTTTGTGTTGTTTTTTAATATCGAAATGGAGAGAGTCTCTGGGGGGAGTGTAGACTGTTCTCTGCTCAATGTTTGTCTTAATAAAGGTTAAAAGAAATGAAATAATATTAAAAGGGGTCTCAGGAGACAGGAGCGGCAGAAGCTCTCAGCTCCCTGGGTTACGGGGGAGGAGGCGGCTAAGATACCAGGTCGGGGAACCCACCCACCCCCAGGCTGAACACCGCAGGGAACAAAGAAGCCACGGGAGACCAAAGGAGCAGGGAAGAAGAGGACAAAAAAGGAGAGAAAGTGGGATTCCAAGAGGCAGCTGCCCCCTCTCCCCACGTTCCAGGCTTCGTCCCTGGGGAAAGCATGGGTCCCAGGGGAGGCCCGCCTGACGTCACTCTGCCTGCTCTCTCTACCTCTTCTTAATTGCATTGGAAGGAAACCAAGAAAAGAGGAACTAGAAGGAAGAAAAACGTCCATCTTGGTTTTTTTGGATTAAGAATTTAGATAAGGAAATCCATTTGGTGTTTATTGAATAAATAAATGAATTAATCATTAGTCTATCAGCCACTATATCAAAGTACCAATACTGGACTCAAGGGATGATTTAGGGAATCAGCAAATTTGGCATAAACACTCAGATTTTTTAACCTCCTGCCCCTAAATACAAACCTCTTATTTTTGGATATTTAAAAAGTTGATATTAAAAAAAAGAAGAAGAAGAAGAAGAAGAAGAAGAAAGAAAAGAAAAGAAAGAAAAAAAAAAACACTCCAAACAAAAAGCCATGGAATTTACCACCATCAAAGGCCTGTGCCATGCAAGCCTTGCATCAAGCTATGTCCTCATAAAAATACTGAAAAGACCCCTACCCTTTGTACATAAGTATTAGGTAACAGAAACATTTTTATTTTTTATTTTTTTAATTTTTTAAATTTTGTTTTATTGTTTAAAATATTACAAAGAGTAGTACATATGTCTCCTTTTTTTCCCCCCTTGACCTTCCCCTGGTCTCCTTTACCCTCAGTGTTTTGTGTCCATTGGTTTTGCTTATTTGCATGCATACAAGTCCTTCAGTTGATCTCTTACCCCCCTCCCCCAACTCTCCCCAGCTTTCCTGCTACAGCTTGACAGCTGCTCTGCTTCTGTATCTATTTTTGTTCATCAGTTTATAATGGTCTTTATTACCTATAAATGAGTGAGGTCATGTAGTATTTTTCATTCATTGACTGGCTTATTTCACTTAGCATAATGCTCTCCAGTTCTATCCATGTTGCTGCAAATGGTAAGAATTCCTTCATTTTTACAGCAGCATAGTATTCCATTGTGTAGATGTACCACAGTTTTCTAATCCATTCATCGGCTGATGGGCACTTAGGCTGTTTCCAAATCTTAGCTATGGTGAATTGTGCTGCTATGAACATAGGGATGCATATATGCTTTCTGATTGCTGTTTCTGGTTTCTTAGGATATATTCCCAGAAGTGGGATCACAGGGTCAAATGACAGTTCCATTTTTAACTTTTTGAGGAGACTCCATACTGTTCTCCATAGTGGCTGCACCAGTCTGCATTCCCCACAGCTGTGCACGAGTGTTCCTTTTTCTCCACATCCTCGCCAGCACTTGTCAGTTGTTGATTTGTTGATGATAGCCATTCTGACAGGTGTGAGATGGTACCTCATTGTGATAGAAACAACATTTTTAAAGGAAGGGAAGGAAATAGTTTCCAATATACTGAGCTAAAACCCATAGCCTCACTCAGCCACAGGGCGGGGTTAACTTTTTATCCTCACTGAGGATATGTTTTTATTGATTTTTGGAAAGAGAGGAAGGGAGAGGGAGAGAGAGAGAAACATTGATGTGAGAGAGAAATATTGCCTCCTGTACATGCCTCCTGTACTTGCTCCAACCAGGGGTTTGAACCTGAAACCTAAGTAAGTGCTCTGACCAGAATCAAACCCTCAACCCTTTGATGTATAGAAGGATGCTCCAACCAACCCAGCCACCAGGCCAGGGTGGGCAGGGTTAGATTAATAATTAGAGTTCAACTTTTGAAGTTTCTTTCAACTGCACTTCCCTCCTTAGCCTGTTTTAGGTACAACTCCCTTCCAGCCTCCCTTCCAGCCTCCCATTACTGACTGATGGGATGAGGCCTGCCCTTCTTCAAGGAGAGCTCCTCTGGGGACAGATCTAGGTCTCCTTCCTCTGGGTGTCTCCCAGCATCACCAGTGCCAGTACCATGGCGAGAGCACGGTGGCCATTGGCAGATGGTTCTTGAATTAGACTCAGTGTGGTCACGTCCAGAGTTTCAGTTTTTCTCCAAAAGACCATGTTTCTTAGACTACAACAGATGTCGATCCGTGGTCATTTGTAAATAGCAACTTAGTTAAGGACAAATACCGTGAGGCACCCTGTACTTCTCGGTGAGATGTCACTCATAAACCCACTGGCACTGGGAACCAGTGTAAGACACAGAAACCTGGCGATGAGCTCTTCCTAATACTCAGGAACATAAGACCTGTTAAGAGAGTGTCCTGCCCTGGCTGGTTTTGCTCAGTGGATAGAGCATTGGCCTGCAGACTGAAGGGTCCTAGAGTCTATTCTGGTCAAGAGCACATGCCCAGGTTGTCAGCTTGATCCCAGTGGGGGGCATGCAGGAGGCAGCCAATCAATGATTCCCTCTCATCACTGATGTTTCTATCTCTCTCTTCCTCTCCCTTTCTCTCTGAAATGAATAAAAAATATATATATATTTTAAAAGATAGAGTGTCCTGCACTTTGATCTGAGGGCAGTAAGGAGCAAGAGGAGTAGAAATATTTGCCTCTGAGAGCAAGACTTATAATCAATAAATTGAGAAGGGCCGCCTGGGGGTCAACCATGGAGCAGGAAGCCAGAGAAGCTCTCCAGCCTGGGAAGAAAAGACCACATGAAAGCAGAAAGCCAGCCAGAGGCCCCAGCAGCCCAGAGCAGATCTTTGCTGTGGCTTCAGTGGGCAGAGGGGAGGTGACCTGCTTCAAGACTCTACCTCTGACTCATTGGGAGAGAGTAAAGGATGGGAGAGAGCCCGCAGGCTACACATGTGAGAGTCACCTCTTGCCTAGAAACAGAAATATCTTCCCTGATGTCAGGCCATGTTGGGTGGAGACAATTACCCTGAAAATGAAAGAATCCCTGAGTGTCAAGGAGGGAAGGGATATGAATCATTCTCTCCTCTGGCCCCTCAGGGGTAGATGAGGAGATTCCTGCTCAGAGAGGGGAGGCACCATTTGCCTGAAATCCCTCCTCTTCCACAGAGCTCCGTGAGTCCTACCTGCATGCCATCCTCCCCAAAGGAGTTACTGATGTCCCAGTAAAACACAACACACCTCAGGCCATTGTCTGCTTTTTTTTTTTTTTTCCGTACCACCTTCCCAACAAGTCCTGGAATTTGAATATGCAGTCACCAGCCCTGGAAGTTTGAAAACTAGAAGGGGGAAAGGGCGGGGCGGGCAAGGGCTGAGTGGGCCCCACTCAGAAAGTTAGAAGGACAGTAAGCCTGGGGAGGGTTCCCACACGCCAGTCACCTGAGGAGCACCTGGAGAGCCTGGCAAAGGTGCAGGTAACTTGCCCTGAAGCTCTGACTCCACACCTCTGGAGGAATCTACAGGAGGGTGTGCCAGACCAACCAGGGAAGCTCACCTCCCACCAGGCGCACCGGGGTAGAGCGCTGGGTGCTGCTGTCCCACACCATGGGAAAGAGTCCCCACTCTGGGCCCCACCCTCCCCAGTGAGCCAGTGACTAACCAGGTCAACGGGTCAGAAAAGGCGGTGGGCTCCTCTGAAGGCACTCTATCATTGATTCCCATTTGAAGAAAGGCTGATCTGAACGGGCACCACGCATGCCCAGATTACTCTCCAACCCTCAACCACCTTTGGCCAGCCGACCCAGGGCATGTGCCTCAGCTGCCGACCCCCATTCTGTACTCGCCCTTGATTTAAGGCCACGGGAGGAGTCATTAAAGATAATTGAGGCTGCAGCTTCCAGAAGAAGACTTGCTGCCCCCAGCATGTGCTTCAGGCCAAACCGGTCTTTATATCCACATCCAGCGCAGACTCCCAGGGCCCTCCCAACGTCCTCATGGGTGACATTCTCCAACTCCACCACAGCTCACCCACAGTGCCGCCCACTTAGCATCCCTCACGGCTCCCACATGCACTGCGGACAGCAGAAGCCCCGCCCGAGGCCGAGGACCGCCTCACTTCCCCGTCTACTAGGGGACATTCCAAATGAGACGAAGAACCACGCTCCCGGGGGTAAAAGTCAACCACCTGCGCTTTCTGCACACGCCCTGCGTGTTTGGTGCCCCACACTAGTCCAGGCTGATAGCACAGCTAACCCAGACGGTCTGGGCTGGCCTTCCCTCCCAGGTGGGCCCGAGATTGTCGCTGTTTTAACACTGGGAGACACAGAGCTTGTAAGAGCCCAGAGCTCTGGACGGGGGACGGCGGGCTCCAAGTCGTGTCTAATTGCAGGGAGGCTGACGGCCACAGCTGAAGATGCCGGCACAGGCCCCGGGTCTCGGCCTGCGATGTCTCCCCAGCAGCTGCACTAAAACGGAAATTAAGTGCGCTGTCATGGCCATTTAGGGCATTAGGAACGGAAGGCGCCCGAGAGCGGCTGCCTGGCCCCTTGCCCACCTTATTAACAAGGTGCAAACAAGGACCTGTGCTGGGCGAGGGAAACAGCTGGAGGAGAAACCTGCTCTGCAGGTGGAGATGTGAGGAGAGGAGGGATGCAGTGAGGCTGTGTCCCCAATCACCTTGGCTGGGACAGAAACCGGCTTGATGAATGAGATAACATCATCAGCCTCTTGATGACTCTTTAAGGAACATTTTCTAGGTTTCAGGTCCTTCATTTCCATTCCAACTTCCCCCTTATCCCCAAACCATACACATACAAGCCACTGGGGGCTGGGGGAAGGCGTGGGACCAAGTCAGCCACCTCTCATCACGCTCACTTGCTTGAGGCCTTCAGGCTAGTGCAGCGGTTCTCAACCTGTGGGTCCAACGACCCTTTCACAGGGGTCGCCTAAGACCATCCTGCATATCAGATATTTACATTACGATTCATAACAGTAGCAACATTACAGTTATGAAGTAGCAACGAAAATAATTTTATAGTTGGGTCACAACATGAGGAGCTGTATTTGAAGGGCCAGAAGGTTGAGAACCCCTGGGCTAGTGGGTCCCCACAGGGCGCAGCCAGCCTGCCAAGTTCTCCAGCTTTGATCTGGGGAATCCTGGTCTTGGCCACTGTCCAGCCCTGGACACCGGGGCTACCTGCTAACTGAAGGCCCCAGGCCCAGCTGTGAGGGTGGGTTGTTTTGCTGCTCATCTGGCCCAACACACATACACACACTTACCCTTTACACCCTTTCCAGAGTCACCCTGACCTTTATTTCTAGCCGTTGTCCTGGCTAATTGACCCACAAGCTCCTCCTAGGAAATGTGGTCAGACACACAGGGTGGGGGACACAGCAAGAGCGTGAACAGAGCTGCCCTCTGCCTCTCCCTCAGCCTCACCGACGCCCCTCAGGGCGCTGCTCTCACCTGCAGCCAGAGCCCGCCGGCGGGAGGAGGCAGGACCTGTCTTATTTCTTTGCCAGCAGCTGTAGCAGAGGTGAACTGGGACATGGGAGACACAGCTCCCTCTGGCTAGGGGAAAAGAATTAAAAAGCCCGTTTTTCTGTCCTGTCAGGTCTATTTAAGTATTTAATGAGGTGAGATAGTACCAATAAATTTAACATGGCACAATAACTCTGATGACGGGGCCACAGACTAATAAGCTTCATCCCAGGGACAGAAGACTGATCTCGCCTTTGCGAGATCTTATCGGGTTTGATTGCTTCGTGCAGATATGAGAAAGGTTGAGCAAGGACTTTCGGGCGCTGCCAGGGATCCGTGCGTCTCCTCCCAGAGAAGAGAGGCTGAAGCCGGGCCTCAGAACAGCAGGCCGTTTATTTTAATTGACAATTGCGAGGAGTGGAATAGGTGGCGGGTGGAGGGTGGGTAGGTGCTACAGGGGGGCAGGGGGAAGACTGTGAATAGGTGGCTGGTGTGTGCCTGTGTTTTCTCCTCTTCAAAAGCTTGTGGCAAAGCTTCAAATCCGAGGGCCCATCCAACTGAGTTCCTGAGGCTCAGAGAGCCTCTTCCCCACTTGTCCAGAGCAAGGAGATGGGCCGCTGGCCTGGGGGTCACCCGTGATTTTTGTCCTTGCTTTTCAGGGGGCCAGGTCTGCTGCTGACATCTCGCAGCTGCTTGTGTCCCACTGGGGCTGCTGCTCCTGTGGCCCAGTCTGTCCCCCCATCTTCTGCAGATTTATGGGGCTGCCACCAAGGCTCCTCCAGGCCAGGGACCACCATTCTGCTTCGAGTCCCCCTGGCACATGACGAGATCCAAGCTTCTAACATGTGAAATCCACACTCTGGTGTGAGTGCAATACTGTTCCAATGGGTGGATTAGTGAACATTTAAAGATAATTCTGTATAATAATCCTATATAATAAAAGGGTAATACGCAAATTGAGCCCAACAGCAGAACTACTGGGAATGACTGGTCACTATGACACACACTGACCACCAGGGGGCAGATGCTCAATGCAGGAGCTGCCCCTGGTGGTCAGTGCACTCCCACAGGGGGAGGTCTACTCAGCCATAAGCCAGGCTGCCAGCTGCCAGTACAGCGGTGGTGGTGGGAGCCTCTCCTTCCTCCTCAGCAGCACTAAGGATGTCCAACTGCAGCTTAGGCCTGCTCCCGCTGGCAAGTGGACATACCTCGAAGGCTCTTGGGCTGCCAGAGGGATGTCTGACTGCCAGCTTAGACCTGATTCCCTGGGGAGTGGGCCTAAGCCAGCAAGTGGACATCTCCCGAGCGGTCCCAGACTGTGAGAGGGCACAGGCCGGGCTGAGGAACCCCCAAGTGCACAAATTTTTGTGCACTGGGCCTCTAGTGTTTAGATATTTATATGAATGTATGTTGTAAAAATATAACAAACACATTACACATCGTTTCACAGATATTATTACTCACAATGAGGTGAAAGTAGACTAAATTTTAAAGCAAGTCAAGTCTAGGTAAATAGTTTTTAAAAATAATGGTATAGGGAGTATCCAAATTAGTAAAGTTTGGGAAACACTGTATTAGCCAATTTACTAATTGATTGGTTAGTTGGTCAGTGGCTTTTTGACTGATAGAATTTTCCCCCTAACATTTCATTTAAAAAAATTTTCAAACATAGCAGAAAAGTTGAAAGAATTGCACAGCAAATACCCACATGCCACCACTTAGATTCTACAATTAATATTTTGCTGTATTTGTTTATTATGTACCTGCCCATACAGCCTTCTCTTACACCCTCCATCAATCTATCTGATGTTTTTGGATGCATTTCCAACATCAGTGCAATTCACCCTCAAACACTTCAGCATGCATATCGTTAGAGTGCAATATTTGTTCATGGTTGGCTCATTTTGGGGGAGAAGTAAAATTTACATGCCACGAAATGCACACATCTTAAGGGTATCATTCGATGAGTTTTACAAATTCCTACACCTGTGTAATCCACCATTGTACAGAGACAGCCACTGCTGTGATTTTCTTCACTGTGTGTTAGTTTTGCCTGTTACAGGAGTTCATCTGAATGGACTGGGACAGGAGGTCCCTTCTGGATAAGGCTTCTTTCATAGTGCAAGGCAAACGCTTTTGAGATTCATCCGTGTTGATGCCCGTCTCAGCGGTTTGTTCCTTTTTGCTGTCGAGCGCTAGTTCTCTGTATGTGTCCATGCTCCTGTTGTTGATGGACATCTTGGTCTGTCTCCAGGTTTGGGGCTATAATCAATAAAGCTGCTATGAATTCTTCCACAAGAGTCTTTGTGGATATATGCTTTTACTTCTCTTGGATAAATAACCAAGAGTCGTATTGCTGGTCATAAAATAGATCTATGTTTAGTTTTTTAGAAAAAAGAAAACACAAACTAACAGGTCTTTCCTCCAGGTGGTTACACTCTGCCACCAACAATGGACAAGAATTACAGTCACTCCCGTCTTTGCCAACATTTGATGTTTTCAGCCTTTTAAATTTTGGCCGTTCTAATGGACATGCACTTGTATCTCAAGCCTTTTTTGAATGTGCTTATTGACCATTTATGAACTTTCCTTAGTGAAATTGTCAAATATTTCCCCAATGTTTTGGTTAGCCTGTTCATTTTTCATGATTGAATTGTAGCAATTTTTTTTATAGATCCTGGATCCCAGTTCTTTGTCAGATTATGTTTTGTAAATGTTTTCTTTCAGTCGGTGGGTGGCTTGTTTTCATAATTATGTCCTTTGTTGAGCAAAATGTTTTGATTTTGATCAATTCTAACTTATAATAATTATTTCTTATGGCCATTATTGTCAGTGCTCTACGATGCCTTTACCTACTCCCAAGTCATGAAGCTGTTATGGGTTTTCTTCTAGAAGCTTTTGAGTTTTAGCTTTTACACGCAGGTCTGTGGCCAATCTCAAATTAATTTTTGTGTATGGTATGAGTCAGGGTTCAAGGTAGATTATTTTTTATATAAGTAACCAGTTGTTTCAGGGGGGAAAAAAGTTGTTGAAAGACTTTCTTTTCCTTGTTAGATGGCTTTTGCAATTTTGTCAAAAATCCAATGACTGTCGGTGTAGGTCTGTTTTGGGCTCTCTGTTCTGCTCTATGGATTGATGGACTTTTAAAAACAAAGTCTTAAAATGTTAGAGCTTGAAGGAAACTTAGAAAGTCTTTAATGTATCAGTTTTTAATCTTTCTTGGATAACAGGCCCCTTTAAGAATCTGATGAATATTGTGATCCATATTTCTTTAACGGTATTTCCTATAGATATAAATGTTAGCATATAATGGGGAGGCGGCCATACACCTTTGAAATCTGTATCTCAACTTTCATATTTTACAGAAGAGAAGATTGAGGCCCAGCAAAGTTATATGATTTGTCAAAGGCTACAGAGTTTAGCTAGTGGCATAACCCAGACTAGAACCCATTGCCTTTTACCTGCTACACCAAGAAAATGAGTAAGCCACACTGTATTATCCAAGAGCTTACATTTTAGTGAGAAAGTCAGACATGTTCACAACTAACCACAATAGAGAGCATTGTCAGATAAGAACCAAACCAGAAGTATGTGCTGCAGGAACATGGAGATTTCAGGTCATCAGGGAAGGCTCCGTGGAAAAGGAGGCATTTGAGCTGGACCAAAGAGATATGGATCAAGTACACTACAGCTCAGGGTATTCTGGGATGGAAAAGACTAAGCTCATCAAAGCTGAAGTCCAGGTCTGTGTGGGTATGAAGCAGCAGACGTGGACATATTAACAAACACATTTTGATGGTTATAACAATACTCCACACATTCCTGCTGATGCCTGGGCAAAACTTCCTAAGAATTGGTATTTTTCAGGCTTTGTTCCTGAAGCCATCACTATTATGAATTGAAAACGCTGTGTTTCTGAGTGTATTTAGAATGGCAGACTAAACCAACCTCTGGGTAAGAAAAGGAGGAGGTGGAGGCAAGCAGTTGAGCAGAAAGAATTCATAAGTTGGTGTGAGCACACACCCCATTGAAACCTGTGTCTAAAATTCACTAATTGTGTGATCTTGCACAAGTCATGTGACCTTTCTGACCTTGACCTCCCACTTCATCATTTGTAAAATGAGGCTAATCATAGCACCAGCCTCACCAGGTTGTTGTGATGTATCAAAGAAATAAGATATGTGAAAGCACATCGCCCTGGGCAGAGAACCATGCAAGGAGGAGAGGCCTTCTTATTATAAAGAATGACCTTGAACCTCAGGCCTGGGAACCCAGACTACGGGTGCTGGGCAATGACTCAGAGAGGCAGCGATTCCAGGGGAAACACAGGCACCTATACTTAAAGCCAAAGCCTGAACAGTGCCTTCCAACCCTGAAGGCAAAGAGTTCATGGAAACTGTGACTTTACACACATCAATAGGCAGCATTTTTTCTATTTCCCATTCAAAGCCACCCTTGAAACTTATTTAACCTTATCTCTCCAACTCTATCTCTGTGTCTTTGGAGAAGAGGAGGGAAAGGTATTTCCCCAGACTCTATTTATCCTACCAATCAGGATAGGCTAGGTTATGCTTCAGTAACAAACAACCTTAAGGTCCTACTGACTTATAACAACAAATGCTACTATGCTGAGAACAATACAAGAATATAGAATAGAGCTGGGGACTTTGTTCTGTTTTTCCTCACTTTAGGATTAGGACTAACAGAGCAGCCACCATTTCGAATATTACCAGTCACTGTGATAAAAGAAAAGACAATTTGGGACTGTTTTTGCATCAGTAATGAAATGCTCTGGCTTAGGAGTGGCACTCGTGACTTCTGCTCACAACTCATTGTCACATGGTCACACTGTCACACCCAATGCTAAAGAGCTCAAGAAAAGCAGTCAAACCACATGTTTAGAATTCGGAGAACAGAAGTGACGCATGGCTCCCCCTTCCTTGGACCCATCATGTTGTTCACATTTGGTGGCTTCGTACAGTCTGTTTCTTCTGCTTGGAATGCCATTATCTCTTCCCAGAGAGAGGCTATTCATCTTCTAAGACTCATTATCTATTTACTTTCCTGCTACATTGAGAACTCCTTTAGAGGAATGAGATTAGTGCCTCTAGGCTGAATGAATGAATGAATGAATGCTGCAACTCCTTGCCCAAGATGGCCTGGCCTGATCCCCCAACCTCACAAATGACTCTGGGTGTCATGGAAGGAGAAAAACAAGTTTTGCCACAACCTTCCCAACGTCCTCTCCATAACAGTGACCATGTGGCAAGCATTAACCTGTACCAGGCACAATTAAGGATGCTATTTATATCATCTGGTTGACTCCTCCAAACAATGTTCTATGGCCTTGAGTTAGAAATCATGACAGTAAAGTTTAGAGAGAATTCTAAACAGATGTAGTCAGTGAGAGACCCAGGCTTAGCGTGCAGGTTCAGCAGAGGCTAAAACCCATGCTTTGAACCGTGCACTGTGTTGTCTCCACAGGTCACAGAGATAGGCCAAGGCCGCAGGCCCATCCCCACCAGACTCAGGTTTCACTTTCTCCCAGCACACCCCTGACAGCAAAGCCAGGACCCCCACTGTCCAAGTCCCTAATCAAATTGCTGCAGGTTAGAGAACTAGAATATACCAGAAGCTCTGCCCCAACACAGGTCCATTTGGTGGGAGCCCAAGCAAAACCCATCAAGGACACTGGCTTGCTCTGACCATGACAGGGACACTTGTATGAGCAGTTCATTGAATTGGGATTAAGCCTGGGGGGGGGGGGCGGGGGAAGGATAACTTAATAGATCTTGTTTGATGACCAGATGTTCACTAAATCCACCAAGGATAACAGATTCATCTTGGGAGATTTCAATTAGGCAACAAGAAGCTTCTCCTAACAGGACAGAGTATTACACATATTTGACTAATGAAGGGCAGTGGAGTCTTCCTTTGAACCTAGGGTCTCTATCTACTCAGTCATTGATTTGTTTATGCACTTAACCACTTATTCTTTCAGCATTCATTTATTTACCAGGTCCTAGAAATACAAATATGAGGAAGAAATAACTCTCTGCCCTTGAGAACCTCTTCCTGGAATCTCTTTTCAAGATGTACAATTTCTTGGAAAAATATGTAACAGTTCATAACACCTTAATGCAAATACATTTTTGCATTCCCCAGGGAGGCCCTGGTTACCAGACTTGATGTATATGTTTTGGGATGGTAGAGGCTGAACAGAAAGGCCTGAGAACCCAGACTACTGTGGAAATGTTTATGCTTTAGGATCCTGCTGGTTTCCTATTGCTGCTATAACAAATTACCACAAACTTCAAGTGGCTTAAAACAACAGAAATGCATTCTCTTACAGTCCTGGGGATGAGAGGTCTAAAGTCAGTTACACTGGGCTAAAGTCAAGACGTTAGTAGGGCTGATTTCTTCCGTAGGTTCTGAGGGGAGAATCCTTTCTTTTAGCATTTTCACATTCCAGTGGCTGCTAGCATTCCTTGGCTTGTAGCCCCTTCCTCCATCATCAACGTTCATCATTACAATCCCCTCCTTCTGTTATCATGTCTCCTATCTCTGACTCTGACACATCCCATTTCCCTCTTATATGGACTGTTGTGATTACGTCTGGCCCGTCAAGATAATCTCTCCATCTCAAGAACTTGAATTTAATCACACCTGTGAAATCCTTCTGTTATATAACACTAGAGGCCTGGTGCACGAAATTAATGCAAGGGGCTCTGCCCTCGAAGCCCCGGCTTCGTCTAGAAGGTTGTCTGGACAGTCGTTCTGCTGTTCGGTCTAATTGGCATATTAACTCTTTTTTATATAGGATTTCCGGGTTTCAGGGATTTGCACATGGACCCATTTGGGAGGCACTGTTCAGCCTTTCACAGGGATAGAAAGACTATTACAGCCACTTTCCCTATTTGACAGCTGTATCCAGGATTGGCCCTGGCATTCGCCATTGCTATGGTCATTGTGGAATACGAGAGATTGCCTTGGCCAGTGTCACACAGCTCGCTGGGACCGCAGGGTCGCCGGGTTCACCTGTGATATGGCCATGTCTGGGCAGAAGTTTAGATACTGTGCTAGCTAGAGGCAAGAGAACAGACAAGATAAACCTTCCACACCCATTCAGTTCTATAATGATAGCTAACACTTACCAATCATTTATCAAAGTAATCTGGGCACCAGTTTTAAAAATAAACAGTGCTGGCAGACTCACCTCCAACAATAGCAGCCCCTGACTCACCCTCCTCACCTCCTCAGTCCCACAGAGGTGACCTCTTGCAACTCCTAGTACTTCCTGTTGGCGTTTCCCTCCACTTTTCTCAAGCTCCCAGTTTCAGACAGTTCCTACTAAATCCCCGTTATTGCAGTTGAGGGTTTTGCTCTCTGCTACGCTGCCACCTTCTTCCTACGACTTATCCCCTATCCTTCCAACGTAAGTATTTGCGGTTAAAGTGAGTCTGATAGACGAAGTATGGGAGAAAGGAACCTTTTTCCCCTCAAAGTTCTTCTGGCTGGTCTAGTCATCAAATTGACAAGAGACCAATTAACAGGAGAAAATAAGCCAATGTGTCACAGATGTACATATGGGGGTCCATGGGAGTATGGGGCCAGAGGACAGACCAGGCAGTTGAGGAGAAGGGAGGAGGAGGGAGTGGTTTAGGACTTCCAGGACAGAAGGCAACTCATATGGAGATGGACGCAAATGCTTGGGAACTAAATGTTTGCTGGGCCATCTTTAACACTGGACATAGGAGAACTTCAATCCAACAGCCTTTGCTGGGCGCCTTCCTGACTGTCACACTAGTTCAGATTAAACTGTGGCTGTCTGCCATGACAGCTCCCTCCCTGAGCAGGGCCTCTGCTAAGTTCTTTTAGGCAGTTAGCGAGGGAGGTCAAAGGTTCTTTCTGAATCATTGGTTTCTTTAAAATAACCAGCTTAAAACAATCAGTATCCTAAAAAGAAAGGCATATTTTGGGGTGGCGAACTCTGCTCCTCATAACCACTGTTCCCTGTTGAGCCAGGTACTGTACCGGAGCATTGTTTTTCCTGGAGTTTATAAATGCATGCTGTTTTAAGTGAACCAACTACTCTTTCTCTCCCCCTACAAATGTTCCAACTGTTGGATCACCCAGCACAAATTTTCCACATATTTATACTGATCAGGAATCCTCCAGCCTGCACGCCCATCTGGGCTTTTCCATCTTCCTAGACTGGACTTCCAAAGGCCCCACAGCAGGGGTCGGGCCTCACACCTGAGCCCACATTTGCCTACATCAAACGCCACACCCCTGCTGCCGTGACACGTGGCTTCTGTAAGTCAAGCACTCCAGAGAGTGGCCGTGAATCTGAGCAGGAGGAAGCTGCTGCCTGGTAGTTACTGCTGATGGTCGCATTGCGTTTGAACTCTACACTTGCACACACTTGCAAAACAGGCGACACTTCTCCGAGTGTGAGTGTTGGCTCTGCTCCTCACACCTGGAACACAGCATGCACCCAGGGAGTCATCTTCAACCTCAAATAGCCTCGCGGACATGCCTCCTGTTGCCACTTTGGGCATCCTTCCTTCCTCCTGGAAGGCTTTGCTCAGAAGCAACATCTGGTGGATGTGGGTGGTTTTCCTCCGTGATTTATTTATTTTCTCTACCTTTCTCCCCTTCGTCTTGGAAGACATCCAGTGCGCATACAGCCTGCCCAAGCAATGTAGCTTCTATCTGAACCATGCACCCCTGCACCCACCTACCCCCTCTCCTGTACTCTCTCTCACACACACAGACTCCCTGAGGACTTTGCCCCCATCGTGTGAGGAGGAGAGAGTCCTGGTCAGTGTCAGAAGACGTGAGTCTCATCTGCCTGTTGGACTGGAGTCGTGAGGGGGACAGAACGTGAGGGGGAGCGAAGAGAGGTGTGATGAGGGAATTTAAAGCTGCTCCACACAGCCCCGCATGCCGTTTTGCATTTTCTCCTTAGCAC
>PVJC01035923.1:0-17989 GCA_004026665.1 Murina feae | reverse complement strand
CCTGCTTTGCTCCCTCCCCCATTGCTTCCTTCTTCCCATTCTCCTTTTAAGCTCTACCAGCTCCCTCTTTATAACTTTTCTTCCCTCCCTCTTTTTCTCTCATTCTACCTTTGCCATACATTCTTCTCTACTTATTGCCACTGTTTTAATACCTATCTATCTACCTGCCTAATTATCCACTATCATTTATCTTTTTTTCTTTTCTGACTTTTACTTTTAAAATCTGTCCCCAGTACACAACTATACTTGGTTTTCATTATAGGCCCTACAGTTCACTCATACATCCTCTTTTTTTTTTAACTCTGCTGTCCACTGACTCTTTTATAAAGTTCTTCCCTCCATCCTGTTCCACCCCTCCCCACCTGGTTACTTCCCCTCCCCCCAAACTCTCCAGGGCTGCTGCTTCCTCCGCTTCGCCCCCTGACCATCTCTCAGTCTCCTGGCTCCCCTGGGGGTTCACTGCAGCTCTGAAGGGAGACTGGGGCCTCTCACAGAAGACCCCTGCCCCTGTGGCAGAGAAAATGGAGCCAGCGAGAGAGGGGGCCCAGGAGGGGGTGTGTGTGAGAAAGAGAGGGAGCAGCCCTCCTTTCTTCATTAAAGCTTCCATGAGGTGGAGGAGTTAACCTCCAGCCCAGGGCTCAGCCCCAGCCAGGTGTCATCTGCCCATGCAGCTTCAGCACTGCAGCTGCAAAGCAGGAGTACCTTCATCTCTGGACCATCCACCCCTCCATTTGGAGACCCGCCAATGGCACAACTCTGTCTCCCGTGGACCACAGTGTGGGCTCGCTTCTCCCGCCCACAGCTGCAGCCTGGATACCAGGGCAGAAGTCTTCTGTCTGCCCTGCTGGACTGCTGTGCTTGGCTTCTCCTGTGGCTGTGGCCTCCGCCATCTTGGCTGGGCTAATTTGCGTACAGTCGCTCTGATTGACTGGTGGGTGTGGCTTAGGTGTCCCAAAGAAATGGTCCATTTCAATATTATGCTTATATTAGAGTAGATTTGTTGCAAATAATTAAATAAAAATAGTAACTTTCACTGTATTTTCACTTTGAAAAATGGAAAGATGTGGCAACTGTGAGCTTTTAAAAAAAATTCTTTATTGTTTAAAGTATTACATAAGTCTCCTTTTTCCCCCATTGACCTCTCTCTAGCTGCTCCCACCCCCAGCATAGGCCCTCACCCCCCTACTGTCTGTGTCCATGGGTTATGCTCATATGAATGCATACAAGTCCATTGGTTGATCTTTTACCCACCCTGTCCCTGCCTTTCTTCTTAAGTTGAATGGTATGTTTAATGCTTCTGTGTCACTGGTTCTATTTTTGCTCATCAGTTTATGTTCTTCATTATATTCCACAAATAAGTAAGATCCTGTGATATTTATTTTTTTCTGACTGGCTTATTTTGCTTGGCATAATGCTCTCTATGCCCATCCATGCTGTTGCAAATGGTAGGAGTTCTTTCTTTTTTATAAGAGCATAGTATTCCATTGTGTAGATGTACCAGTTTTTTAATCTACTCATCTGCTGATGGGCACTTAGGGTGTTTCCAAATCTTAGCTGTTGTAAATTGTACTGCTATGAACATAGGGATGCATATATCCTTTCTGATTGGTGCTTCTGATTTCTTGGGATATATATTATGAGATTACTGAGTCAAATGGGAGTTTATACTATTTTACAGAGTGGCTGCACCAATTTACATTTCCACCAGCAGGATACAAGTGTTCCTTTTTCTTCACATCCTCGCCAGCACTTGTCATTTGTTGATGTTAGCCATTCTCACAGGTGTGAGATGATACTTCATTATTGTCTTGATTTGCATCTGTCAGATGATTAGTTAATTTGGGCATGTTTTCATATGTCTCTTGGCCTTCTATATGCCCTCTTTCAAAAAGTGTCTATTTAGGTCCTTTGCCACTTTTTTGATTGAATTATCTTCCTTTTGTTAAGTTATATAAGTTCCCTGTAAATTTTAGAGATTGAACTCTTATTGGAGATAACATTGGCAAATATGTTCTCCCATGCAGTGGGTTTTCTTGTTGTTTTGTTGATGGTTTCTTTTGTTGTGCAGAAGCTTTTTATTTTGATGTAGACCCACTTGTTTATTTTCTTTTTAATTTCTATTGTCTTAAGAGCTGTATCAGTAAAGATATTGCTATGACATATGTCTGATATTTTGCTGCCTAAGGATTCTTCAAAGATTTTTATGCTTTCCCATCTCACATTTACATCTCTTATATATTTTAATTTTATTTTTGTGTATGGTGTAAGTTGGTGGTCTAGTTTCATTTTTTGGCATATATCTGACCAATTTTCCCAACACCATTTATTAAAGAGACTGTCTTGACTCCATTGAATGCTCTTGCCTCCTTTGTCAAGTATTAATTGAACATAATGGCTTGTGTAGATTTCTGGGTTCTCTGTTCTATTCCATTGGTCTGTATGTCTGTTCTTGCGCCAATACCAAGCAGTTTTGAGAACAGTGGCCTTATAATATAGCTTGATACCTGGTATTGTAATCCCCCCAATTTTGTTTTACTTTGTCAAGATTACTGCAGTTATTTGGAGGTTTTTTTGTTTCATATAAATTTTTGTTCTAGGTCTATGAAACATGCCATTGGTATTTTAATGGGGATTGCATTAAATCTATAGATTGCTTTGAGTAGTGTGGACATTTTAATGATTTTGATTCTACCAATCCATGAACACAGTATATTCTTCCATGTGTTTATGTCTTCCTTTATCTCTTTTTTCAATGTCCTATAGTTTTTGGAATACAGGCCTCTTACCTCTGTAGTTAAATTTTTTCCTATATATATCTTAATTTTTTTGTTGTTGGATTGGTAAATAGGATTGCTTTTTAGTTTCTTTTTCTGTGAGGTCATGTTGGTATATTAAAAAGCCATGCATTTCTGGGTGTTAATTTTGTATCTTGCTACATGACCAAATTCATTTATTAAGTTTAATAATTTTTTGATGGAGTCTTTAGAGTTTTCTATGTACAATATCATGTCATATGTGAATCAGGACAGATTTACTTCTTCTTTTATAATTTGGCTGCCTTTTATTTCTTGTCTGATAGCTATGGCTAGCACTTCCAGCACTATGTAGGACAGGTGTGGTGAAAGTGGACATCCCTGTCTTGCTCCTGTTCTTAGGAAAAATGAGTTCAGTTTTTGTCCATTGAGTAGGATGTTGGCAGTAGATTTGTTATATAAAGCTTTTATTATGTTGAAGTATTATCCTTCTATTCCCAGTTTGCCTGAGGGTTTTTATCAAGAAAGGGTGTTGGATTTTGTCAAATGCTTTTTCTGCATTAATTTATATGACTATGTGACTTTTATCTCTGTTTGTTTATGTGATATATCATGTTTATTGATTTGCAGATATGTTATCAGCCTTGCATCTCTGAAATAAATCCCACTTGGTCATGGTGTGTGATCTTTCTAATGTAATGCTGGATCCGACTTGCTAGAATTTTGTTGAGGATTTTAGCACCTATGTTCATCAGAAATATTGTCCTATAATTATCTTTCTTTGTAGTGAGTTTATCTGATTTGGGGATTAGGGTAATGCTGGCTTCATAGAAAGAGCTTGGAAGTGTGCCTTCCTCCTGAATTTTTTTTGAATAGTCTGAGAAGGACAGGTTTTAGTTCTTCTTTGAATGTTTGGTAAAACTCCCCTGTGTAGCTGTCCAGACCAGGGCTTTTGTTTGCTGGAAGTTTTTTGATTACTGCTTCAATTTCTTCATCAGTTATCAGCCTATTCAGATTTTTTATTCTTCTTGACTGAGTTTTGGAGGATTGTATTTATCTAGGAATATGTCCATTTCATCGAGGTTGACTCGTTTTTTGGAGTAGAGTTGTTAGTGGAGGTTTTTTACTATCCTTTGTATTTCTGTGGGGTCAGTTGTTACTTCACCTCTTTCATTTCTGATTTTGTTTATTTGTATCCTCTCTCTTTGTTTCTTGATGAGCCTGGATAGAGGTTTATCAATGTTGTTTATCCTTTCAAAGGACCAGCTCTTGGTCTTATGGATGCAACTCTGAGCTTTTTTCCCCCTGTAAGAAGTGGTGGTTGAAGTTGAATAGGACCATGTGTTATGTGCCACTCTCCACACTGCCACAGTATGACCACTCCATTTTCTTTTCATGACACCCCTTTACTTCTTGATGTTATTTGCTGTATTCATTTCCAATTAACGCTCTAACAAATGACCACAAACATAATGACTTAAAAGAATACAAATGTATTACCTAACAGTTCTCGAAGTCAGAAATCCAAAATGGTTCTCACTGGGTTAAAATGGAGGTGTCGGCAGGGCTGACTTTCTGTGTGCATATTTTAGGGGAGAATTTATTCCCTTGCCTTTTCCAACTTCTAGAGCCTTCCTACATCCTTTGGTTAGTGGCTGCCTTCCATTTTCAAAGTCAGCAATGGCTTTCTCTCATGGCATCATTTTGACACCGACTTCTGCCTTAATCTGCCATCTTTTAAGGAGTCTTATGATTACATAGGGCCCACCCAGGTAATAAAGGATAATTTTCCTATTTTATATTTTTAAATAAACTTTATTTAAATAAAAAAACAAATACAATGTAATTAATTGATTGCTCTAGCGTAGAAGTAAAGATTCAGATCACAATTTTCACTTAAACTTTTTCTCCTATGACTGCTTCAGAGGGGAAAAAATGACAATGTTGAATTACTGCTCGGCACTGTATGGGTTCAGACATCACATTGCATATTAATCTCCCTATTTTAAAGTCTGCTGACTAGCAATAATTTAGTCCATCTGCAACCTTAACTTTCCCCTCCCGAGACTAGAACATGGACATCTTGCGGTGAATGAGGAATGCATATATCCCACCTACCACACTTTACTAACACATGCAATCAAACTGAATTGTGAATCTCTGTCCTGCAGCATCTAAATAATGTCTCATAATTATAGATACTTAATAAATGCCTCTGAATTAAACTTAACAACTGAGACTGCTACAGGATTACTCAGTAGTGAGCAATGAGTTTGCCCTTTAAAATACCGCTCTTTTTTTCAGCAGTATAATTAGTATGAATCTCAATCTATATAGTATGTAGAGTCAATCTAACTCTTCTCTAATCTGATATTATCTTAGTGTGAATCAAAATAGTAAGCACTGGAGCAATATTGTTAAGACACTTGCAATAAACTGCCTAACAGTTTATGTTCTGGTTATTTCTGTTTTCTTAAGCAAACTGGACTGCTCATTCAGTGATTGTTTCAGTCACTCTCACATAGAGGAAAATGCCAATGAATCTTTACATACTTGCCTGCAATGCAAACACTACATTAACAGTCTCTGATATGCAAAGAAGAAATTGGATGAGAAGAATGCTGAGGTCCCTTCAAGTTCTAACGTTGCATGATTCTATACAGCATTAAAGGACAATCATGTGGGCCCTTATTTGTTATTCTTGCTTGAGGGTACCCTGCTATTACCTGCCTAAATTCTCTTACCAAAGCATTATTTCTGCCCTTAACGGACTGAGAAACAAGACTACCTGATGCTACTCCCTAGTCAGTGTTGCCTCCCTTTACAAGCACAGAAGGACAGGATATGACTAGGAGACACAGACCCAAGGTGTCACCTGGACATGTGACTGACCTTATTTCAACTCCCATTCTGCCCTACCTAGGTCATTTCAACTCTCTCACCATCCTCAGCCCATCATCTTTTCTTAGCAACCTCCCTGTGATGTGGGGTCAATTCAAATACCCATCTTCTTGGCTCAGCTTCTTTGCTACTTAAGTCCTCTAGAAGAAATCACTGAATCCTACTGATTCATTTTTATATAAATTGCTAATCTCCAATGTCAACTGCATCTAGGGAGACCAATTGTCCTGGTTTGCCTAAACCTGAAGGAGTTTCAGGGATGTGAAACTTAAAAACTGAATAGTCCTTAGCCAACTTGAACAACCTAGCTACACAACACTCCTTTTCATGCCCCAATTCAGTTCTCTTCCCCATTTCACACATTCGCATTCCTCCACTCCCCAATGCACATAATATTTTTTTACAAAGAAAACTGAGACCATCATGTCACTGCATTTGAATAGAAAGTGGTCCATAAAAAGCAGGGGGGGGGGGGTGCATGACAGGAATTCTTTTCTTGACCAAACTCTTCTCAGGCTACTCTGAGCTCTTTTTCAACCAAAATCCTGACTTTGGGTCTTAAGTGTTTATCTCCGAGTTGTCCAATTTTAGGAAGAATTCTGCTAAGTCAGTTTAATTAGAATGCCCCATCCTCAGTATATGAGGACCCTAAGTATCTGATCAGGATCCTCATCTTCTGTTATCCCCCAGGTTATGTCCGATCACCTTGGCCTGCCTCCAGCAAGAATCCTAGTAGAGCAGTTTAGCAAGAATACCCCCTTACTCCTGAGGTTTTCTCTTAGTTATTTCCATCCATCCCCCTCTTACTCTTTGGCTATAAATCTTCCTTGTTCATGCTGTATTAAGGATTGAACTGAGTTTCTCTCCCTAATTGCAAAACCTCATTGCAGTGGTCCCTACACCTATATATGTAGCCTTTATTGGAGTAAAGTCTCCCTTACCACTTTCAACAAGCATCATGAATATTTTTTTTTCTCTAACAGCATCAACAGGAAAAGGCCAGAGGACTGCTTGCAGTGAGCCTGAACAAGTAAAATTGGGCTCAATGAATTCACCACAGTCTAGAAACTGGCCTGTAACTTTCAGAAACAGGGAGAAATACATGGTTTTGTTAGCACACTGAAGTAGGTCTGACTCTGAGGGGTTGGCTTTTAATCAATTTCTCATAGACTGATATTATACAGAGGAATGACAATTTGTTCATTTAGGAGAGGCCTGACCATCAAGCAGAAACACTCATATCAGCATGCCGACGCATTCTCTTCCTATGAACAAGTGACATGAAGAACCAAATTATTACCAGAAGGCCACTTTATTAATGTTCAATTTAAAAATAATGTTATCAAGCAGAGCAGAGAATCTGGCCCATCAGCCTCACTGGTGAATATGTTTGAATAAATAGATAAGTAGGAAGTTAAATGATCAAAAGATTGCTTTTATGAATATTGGCCAGAACAAAGAAATACAGAGACCTGAAGAATGTCCTCCTGCAGAGGTAATGTGAGGTGCTGTCTCACACCAGGGGATGTCACCTAGAGGACCATGCAATGTACAACTCCAAAGGACATCACTCACATATTAATATACAATCTGCACTGGTGTTTATCATAGTCCTAATAGCATACTACATGCATTATTCACCTTGCTCTTTGTATTCACAATATATGTTGGAGTCTGTCCCATATCAATCTAAAGAAAGATATTCTTTATTAGGGTTGCACAGCATTTCTTGCTTTGTGTACATTAAATTGTGTAACAGTTTCCAATTCAGTGGGCCAGGAGACTCTTAATTTAATCTTCCCTTGCCTTCTCTATGATCTAAATCCATTAGTTAATCCTTCACTCTCCCATACAAGAGCCTCCCTTATCTACAGGGGACACATTCCAAGAACCCTAGAGGATGTCTGAAACCATAATCCCACCACATTCTATATATATTATGTTTTTTCCTATACTTGCATACCTGTGACAAAGTTTAATTTATAATTTAGGCATAGTAAGAAATTGACAATTCTATATAATAAAAGCCTAATATGCTAAGAGTTTGACCTTTCAATTATCAACCAGTCACTATGATGCACACTGACCACCAGGGGGCAGAGGTTCTGACCGGTAGGTTAGCTTGCTGCTGGGGTGGATCGGGACTGGGCAAAATGAGGCAGACACCCACTAGAGCCCGACTTCGGTCCCTCTCTGGCCCCTCTCAGGTGGGAATCTCAGCCTGACCTGCGCCCTCTTGCAATCCGGGACCCCTCGGGGGATGTTGGAGAGCCAGTTTCAGCCCGATCCCCACAGGCCAGGCCAAGGGATCTCACCAGTGCACAAATCCATGCACCAGGCCTCTAGCAACTAATAATAAAGTAGAACAATTATAACAGTATACTATAATAAAAGTCATATGAATGTGGTCTCTGTCTTAAAATATCTCATTTATTATATTCACCTTTTATCTTATGATGATGTGAGATGACACAATGCTTACATGATGAGATGAAATGCAGTGAATGACATAGGCATTATGACATAGCACTAGGCTGCCATAAGGGTTACTTGAACATGAACACTGAGTTACCATGATAGTCGGTCTGAAAACTGGGTGGCTACTAAGTGACTAATGGATGGTTAGTATGTACAGTGTGGATATGCTGGGCAAAAGGATCATTCACATTCTCAGTAGGAAAGAGCTGGACGTACAAGATTTCATCACGTTACTCGAGCAGTATGCAATTTCAAACTTATGAATTGTTAATTTTTAGAATTTTCTATTTAATATTTTTGGGATTAGATTGACTGCAAGTAACTTAAACTGTGGGAAAGCAAAACTGTGGATAAAAAGGGACTACAGGCATCACAACAAAGCAAATATTGCAATAACACGTCACATGAATTTTTTTGTTTCCCAGGCATATAAAAGTTATGTTTACAGTATATTGTACAGTCTATTAAGTGTGCAATAGCATTATGTCTAAAAAACTAATGTACATGCCTTAATTAAAAATACTTCATTGCTAAAAAATGCTATTATTACTTGTGAGTTTTTATCTTTCCTGGTGGAAGATCTTGCCTTAATAGTGAAAACACAGTATCTTCAAAGTACAATACAGCAAAGCACACAATAAAGAGGTATGTCTGTGCTATATTTTGTTTTTTCACTACACTGACAACTTCACAATGATCTATGGATGTGCTGAAGTCTTTCCTTTGATCTTCTAAGCCTCTCTCTCACTAGAATATGTATTACCTTCCTTTCATAATAAAGATTCTATTCAGTCAGAGCCCTGCCTCCATCATTACAGATAGGCTTACTTGATACAATCACCAGTGTCCCACTATTTTCCAAAAAAAAAAAGAATCTTAAAATCCAGCTTACTTGGCTTTCTTATTGACCACACCCCAATGGGAATTTCCTGCCACCTTGGCTTTGATGACATTGCTCAGTCCTGGATCTCCTTGGATCTACATTTTTTTTTCCTTCTCAGTCTGTTTTGCTAGTTTCTCATTCTCTTCCAGACAGATTAAAGCCAGGATTCTGCCTTTGATGCTCTTCTCATCTCTTTCTATACCTTTTTTTGACTGTCTCAAACCTCCAACATTTTTCTATATTTGATTGAGCCAATATCCACATCTCCAGCCAAGATCTCTCTGAGCACAGAATAAAATTTTTTAAATAAAATTAAAATGTTAAAGTTTTCTTTGTATGATTTCCAGTAATTTATTTTTTTTCTTTTCAACTCAACTTTTCCATTATAAACATTTGTTACTTTCATAATCAAGATAATTAAGCAAGTTTTAAAATATACCAGTGTGCTAATAAAATCACACTTGACACAATAAATAGACTCATCTTTATAGAAGGCTTAATAACACTTTCTTTGAGCCAAAGCACCATATTGGATAGACCTAAACTTCTAAACTAAGCCATCTTTCTTCCTTCTCCAAATAACAAAACACACTGGCCACTAAGCGTTTTAATAGCATGTACAAAAAACCTAACATCTGGTAATGAGACACTGAGCTTTCATCTCAAAGTCCAAGAAGGCTGTTTGAGGAATAATTGAAAAATATCAAAGATTGCCTAAATTAACTATCCAATATTTTCTTAATTATACAAAGTAGGTCTCTAACTGTGGGATAAAACTGAATTTTTTTTATTTTTTCATCAATGCACCAAGTAAGGAAGCACAGCGCTGAAGGATAACTTGAAGTTTTAGCAATTAACCTATCCGTGTTGCCTGCCAACTTCAATCTGGTAGGATTCACCTAACTTTTTAAATGTGAATTGTGGCAATTTTGCAAACCAGTCTAGTGGGCAATCTGTCAAGAAATAACTGCTACTGACTATTACATTTTGCCTTTCCTAGTGGAATTATTGGGAAATATTTCATGTTTTTAACATTTTTAAAGTGGTATGTTTATTGATTCTTACTCTGTTCCTGTGCATTACACGTAGTGCTGGCATCCCATGTCAAAATGCTAAACTTTACAACTCAACACTCGCCACCACAGTAGGTAACTTCCTTAGGTTATTAGCAAATGTCACTAATGCAATTGAATAGTGAGTATTAAAGTAAAATGTCTGTTTTTAGACCATCTTGATAATCTAAAATAGTAATTATATGCATTAGTAATACTTTCTGATGGGGAAGCTCTTACTTTTTAAAATTCAAAGTGACCTTTTCTATAATTTCTTAGCAAAAAAAAAAAAAAAAAAAAAAAAAAAGAAATTGCAATTAGACTATTGGGACCATGCTATCAACATTCATCTTCTTTCAGTCCAACACAGTGGGTGATATAAGAGAAAAAGTTCTAAAGTTCTCTAATTGGAACTAATTCCTATCCAGCAACTTTGGCAAAGCTCAAAATAGCAGATAACGGAATGATTAATGCTTTAATCCCCTAACAAAAGGGTGTTGAGCCTGTTACCATTGCTCATTCCTTTCTCAATTTTTATTTAATTTTGTTTTTCTTGACTCACAACAGTTGCTTTTAAATGGAAAAATCATGTGTAGCTCAACAATGTGCTTGCTACTTATACGGCAAGAAAAAAATAGAGTTCACAAATAAAACTGAAAAGACAGGGGTTCTGTTAGACTCTGAGAAGTGTTTTCTTCATTTTCATGGTGCTATGATATTTAATTAAATTTCCTCACTACTAAGTAAGATGTACTGAGAATATATAAGTCCTTATCTTTAAGGACTTCCTTTGTTCTACAGTGCTTATCAGTACCCAATTGCATTCATTATATCCTACAATGTTCAGGTATGGAAGAGAAGTTTAGGATGTCCTTGCCCTCATGGAGCTTGTAATTTCAACTTGAAAAATATGCCTACTTAATATTCAGCTGTGAGAGATTAGGAAGAACATAAATCAAATTAAACTGTGTGAGGCAGATTAATATAATGAGAAATCAAAGAAAGGAAAATTTAGGAGCTTCTTGAATAGTCTTGAAAAGATTGCCCATGGAACTCCCATTTGACCCAGTGAACCCACTTATAGGTATATATCCTAAGAAATCAGAAACACCAATCAGAAAGAATATATGTACTCCTATATTCACAGCAGTGCAGCTTACAACAGCTCAGATTTTGGAACAGCCTAAGTGCCTATCAGTAGATTAGTGGATTAAAAAAACTGTGGTATATCTATACAATGAAATACTATGAGCCTTCAAAAGTAAAGAACTTTTACCATTTGCAACAGCATGGATGGACCTGGAAAGCATTATGCTAAGTGAAATAAGCCAGTCAGAGAAAGTAAGTATCACATTGTCTCACTCATATGTGGAATCTAATGAACAACATAAACTGATAAACAAAAATAGACCCAGAGACATGAAACATGGAACAGATTGTCAAACCTCAGAGGGAAGGCAAGGTGTGTGTGTGGGTGGGTGTGGGGGGAAATCAACCAATGAACTCATATGTGTAAATGCATACCCATAGACACAGACAATAGAGTGGTGAAGGTCTGGAGTAGGGGGCAGGGGCAGAGTGGGAAAGCTCAATGGGGGAAAGGAGGGACATATCTAATATTTTTTAACAATAAAGACTTAAAAAAAGAAAAAGATTGCCCAGAAAATGTTAAATGAGACACGTTTGAAAGACAGCTTGAAGCTGAGGGAAGAATAGGGATATGCTAATTCCTTGTAAGATCCATCATCTAATCTCCCTTTTGGCTTTACTTGTTTTCTACTTCTGTGACTATCTACAACTTTTTGTGATAAAGGAGACCTCAGTAAGGAAAGCAAAGACTTAAGGAAACCCTGTGGAACTCATAGTCTTAACCCAGCTTCTCTTCTTGCAGAATGTACAATTTGAAGATTGGCTTGGGTCAGGAAAAAACAATTTTGGTAAATGGCCAGTGTGGGTCAAGGGAAATGCTAAAAGAAGCACATCTGTGGCCAGTTTATGGGGATAAGTATCATATCTTTCTTGTTAATGTTTAAGTCTTCACAAACAGCTTCATAGTTTGAAAACCTGCCTTTCAATCCCGTTTCTGAGACAAGCGTAGGCCCGCGCTAACATTCCAGCCATCTGCATGCCTTATTTATATGCAAGCTAGCAGAGATGTACTAGTCTAGGCTACAAAGAAAACTTTGCAACACATGGTTCTCAGCAGTCAGAGGCTACAGAGCAGTTGAAAACTTTGAACTAAATACTCCAGTAAAAACTTTTAAGTATACATCACCACCTTGTAACATCTCAGAAAATAATTTATTTAACTATACCTTGGATTTTTCTTTGTCTTGAAGTTTAAAATATTGTATTTATGGTTTTAATTCAATACTTTACATGAAAATAAATGGATTTCTGGCTTGGAAAAACAGCAACCTTTCTGGTTTATTGTCTATCTATTTGGTCCTAGCATTTTCATTATGGAACTTCCCTTTCAAACTTATGCTTCTGCTCCCCATACTGCAACTTTGGGGGGGGGGCAGGGGAGACAGTTCTAAGATGATTTTCTCAGAATATCTCTAAAAAGTTCACACTAAGAAAAATAAAAATCATTGAAATTCTGTTTATGTTCCTTTGCTCCTTAGAAACTGCTTACGTTATATTGATGTCTCTCTTTTTTTGCCAAGAAGTGAAGCAAAAGAATTATAAACCTTAGAAATATATTTCCAAATGTGGGGTTCCCCAGGGTTGAACTTTCTTTTACCATTTCTTCCTAGAATCCAAGATTCTTTTCTAATTTCCATTATTGTGGATTATGGTCCTGGTACAGTGTCTGATTCTCACCATTGCCAAATATTGCTCTAAACTCCTTCTTGTACTGGCTTAGCATTACCTAGATGGGGATGTCAACGTCATCTTCTGGCCTCAGCTCCATCAGCTGGAGCGTTGTCCAGTTCACCAAAAGACTGCAGGTCGGATCCCCAGTCAGGATGCCTGTGGGAGGCAACCAAGCAACGTTTCTCTCTCACATCTCTCTCCTGTAAAGTCTATTTTTTTAAATGCCCTCAGGTGAGATTCAAATAAATAAACAAACAAACAAACAAACAAACAATAAAAGTCTTCCAGGGAACTAAGGAAGCAAGAGAAGATAGTTCCAATGTTCACTGAGTAACAAAGGTTGGTCTTGCTTCATTACACACCTAGTAAATAGAAACTAAAAAGGACAATCTGAAGATGACCATTGAAATTAGAACTTCAATCAATGTTACCACCTCCTATTGAACTGTAGCAGTTACTAGTTTAAAAGCATTTTGACCTTGGTTCCTTAGGTAGGTCTTCGCAACATCTTTCTGGTTCACATGAGGTGTATATTGGAAAGCTCCCAAGCTGTGTTTTCCCTTTCGCAGCTCTGGAGTGCTCAGGATCTTCATGCCCCCCTGCTGCCACCACTATTCCCAGCTATTCCTCCACTCTCTATCTCACCATTAATTCTCTATCTGCATTTTATAGATGAGGACACTGAGACTTGAAAAAGCTGATCCTCTAAGTGAGTGAGAACCAAAGGCAAGTCCTGGTCTTCTAACTCCAAATCCGGTGATCTTTACCACACTACTCCCACAATAAGCATTCAAAACACTTTCTGTGGACTTACCCTTGGCTATCAGCACCATCCCCAACTCCAGAAATTTGGTAGAGAAGTAAAGATGTGTGTGTGTGTGTGCATTGTGTGTGAATAATTCAGTGGGGTGGATAAAAATATAAAAGTAGCAAATGTAGAAAGTAAATGAAAACTATACTTAGGAGCTTCCAAGTTCTAAGGCTGGCACTACCAGCTATAGGTTCTTGGACAAGTCATCTTTCAATGCCTCAGACCAATGATCTGTAAGATGTGAGGTTGGACAAGATAAGTTCCAAAGCCTCTCCCAGCTCTAGTATTCTGTGATTCTAGGTTTAGTCCTGGAATTAAGTTATGCCAGACTCACACCCCTGCCTCTTTCTGAGCCAGCTACAAGCAACCTCTTTATCTGGACACCGTACTTATACTCTTCATGCTGCCATATAATAAGTCTATGTCAAAAACTATCTGGATGTTCAGACCACATACAAGAGCCCCTTTTAGTTCTGCTCCAAATCCCTACCCGGTGTCCCAACCCAGAGTAAAAATGGTATCATGCAAACCTCTTGTCCTTGGCCCCTCAGTCCAAAATAAGAGAGTCCACAGGCCTGTGAAAAATGGCACCACACTTCAGACCATAATCAATATGTAAACCAAGGAAAACAAGAATGATTATTATTCAAAATGCCAGAAGACATCAATTGAAATTGAAGCTGAGGTACCAATGAATTATATGGAAATATTTGTAAAAAGAAATCATTACATGTCTGGGTGTGTAAGATATATTTAGTTCTGTTTAAAACAGAAGTATGGACTTAGTAAGCTGTAATTACCTTCCATAAATTCTGATTCCAGAGTTTATATGTGAAAATAGTATGAAACACTGAGCTTGTAAACTGGATTCTCATAAGAATTAGCTATGTAACCATGTGGAACAATTCACTTAATTCCTTTGCGCTCAATAATTGTATCTGTGGAGGTAAGAGAGTGGCTGGGCAAGAGGATTTTAAAGTTATTTACAAGTATAAAAATCTGCCATCTAAATATGACCATGAATCTAAAATAGCCTCTTCAAATAATTTTTTTTAATCTACACTGAGTTTTGACTGATCTTTTTATTTCCAGAAAGGGAGTGTTAAATAGTATATGCAGTAAGCCCAGCATACAATTTTAATAACTAACCTGTTCAAGCATAATGAATGTCATTCATCCATGCCCAGCTATTTATCTGACTCTTTACTATGATTTTAGAAAATCAGACCTCTCTATGATTCTGTCTGAAAGAAAATGGAAGCCCAAGAAGCCTTCTGTTAGAACACTGCTGTGAGGATTAATGAAGCAAAGTCCCCTGCTATGAACTTCAATTCCAAGTGACGGCCTCAGGAAGGGCTGGGAGGAAGCCCAGCAGAATCAGAACAATATATTCTCTTCCTTCTTTCTCACTGACAATTGGGTAAAGAGTAATGAGATTCAACTTGCTCTTCACTTTTCTTTCCACCTTCAAAATAGACCTAAACTATAGTCAGGACTTCTTTCTCCCTAAAGTGTGGGCAGCTTCTCCATGATTCCAAACTTGCCTGCAGCAGTCTCCAAATTAGCAGTTTAGAATGACACATGTACATTATGTCACAGTTTCTGTAGTTCAGGAGCCTGGACATAACTTTAACTTGGTCTTCTGTTTAAAATTTTAAAGCTGAAATCAAGGTGTTGACTGGGCTGCATTCTCATCTGGAAGTTCAACTGAGGAAGAATCTGCTTTCAAATACATTAAATTTGTGAACCGGACCCATTTCCTCTGGGCTATTTTACTGAGGGCCCTGGCTTTTTGCTAGATATTGGTTAGAGGTTGCTCACAAGTCCTGGTGGCTCTCTCCTACATCTAGAGGCCACCTGCAAATGGGCTTCTCCTTCATGGCCTCTTACTTCATCAAGGCCATAAGGAGCATCTTCAGCTCCAGTCTACTAAGACCAAAGTCTTATGATGCAACATAAGTATGGGAATAATAAGCTATTGCCTTTGCCATATAATAGCCTAATCATAAGTGTGAAATCCCATCATTTTTGTCATATTCTGTTATTTAGAAGCCAGTTACAGGTCTTACCCACTGTCTAGGGGAAAATATTACACAAATCTGTGAACATCAAGAGGTGTGATTTATCAGGGGTAACTAGGGTCAGTCTACCACTCTGGCCCCTAACAGGAAAAGCAACCAAAAGGCCCAGGAGCTGAAGCCCTCCACCCTTATCAGGGAATTTTACCCTCATCACCCCTAACCCACTCCAACAAACATTGCTTTCACAATTTTCTGACTACCCTGAGGCTTGAAACCAGGCCACACTCACCAAAAGCCCTATCCATTCATTCTGCGAAGTCTAAAATTAGAAAGGGGAATTTAGGTAGAAGATAAAATTAAGGTTGCACACCGGCTTATCTGGATAGGCGGGGTTGGGGGGGGGATAATCCTGAATCATCCAGAGAGGTCTAAAATAACCACAAGGCTCTTTATAACTGGAAGAAGGAGGCATATGGGACAATGACAGAGTGAGAAAGACTTAACTGGCCATTGCTGGCTTTAAACACAGAAGGATACTATAAGCCAAGGAATATGAGCAGCCTCATAAGCTTGAAAAGATAAGAGTTTGGAGTCTTCCCAGAGCTTCCAAAAATGAACTCAGCTCTGTCACACCTTGATTTTGTCGTAGTTATACCATTGATCTCAAGGGATATAAGCTAATACATTTAGGTTGTTTTAGGCCACGAGGTGGCAATTTGTTACAGCAACAATGGTAATTTAAATGCCTAATATTGCTCACATCTGGGACTCAAAGATAAAAAAGATATGGACCTTTCCCTCAAGCAGCTCATAGGCAATTGAGGTAGGAGACATATAGGTAATCTCAGGGTAGGTGATGAGGCTATTTGTCACAGCAACAAGGTCAATTTTTAGCACCACCTAAAACCCATCCCTCCTAAGGCCATTGCCTGGACTGCTTGTGGCTCTGAGGAAAGAACTCCCGTTCTTCAATAATACACAGGTGGCAGTTTCTCTATTATCTATAAAAGGGAAAAACAACAAGGTTTGACACATTTAATTCAATATACAATACAGGGCATTTTTAAGTGCCAAGAACAGGATATACAAAGATGAACAAAACTGATCCTTATGCTCAGATAATTTAAATGCTTGAAGAAAACAGACCCATATATTCATAAAAATCATTCTATGTTAAGCTCTGTAATAGAACTATATACAGAGTCCCTTGGGAATAGGTATATGAAGGAATTAATTAGGCTAATAAATATGGGCAGGGAGGGAGTGATATAAAGTTTCAGAAAAAAGGTGACCTGTGAAATGGATCTTGAAGAATCCTTACAAGTATGCCAAAAAGACAAAGAAAGTGAAGCAGAGAAAATAAGAAATGTATGACCTATAAAGGAACACACTGTACTTGAGAAATTAGACCTGGAATATAAGCAAAGGGAAGACATGGGGGGATATAAAAATGAGAGCAGCAAGGTTAGGAAGAGTCAGCAGAGAAATAATCTACATACCATGCCCATAAGCATGGACTCAGGGACACATAAGGGGACACCACATGTTTATGGTGACTCTGGTCACAGTATGGAGACTGGACTGGGGTGGGGGGATAAGAAAGGAAAGGGATGTCTGATTGGAGGTCACCTCTATGTTCCAGTAGAAAAATCAGGAGGATTTGACTAAGGCAGTGAATGTGGAAATAAAGAGGGAAAGAGAATTGTGGAGAGCTCAGTTTGAACAAGTTAATTTAATATGGGAAGTAAGGAAAAGGAATTGGAATCTTTCCCGGGTTTCTGTTTAGGCAGCCTAGTGAAGAGTGATGATCTAAAACATGTTTCTCACATGTTAGAATTGGTGGGCATCAGAGTGGCCTGCATTTCTTCCTCAAATGCCCACCCTAGAGTTTCTGATACAGTCACCCTAGTTGGGTCACCACATTAAGTGAGCTGGGGTAGGCAATGAAATTATTTAGTAAGAAAAGAATGATCAGTCTAAATTCATTAAAGGAAAGAGCTATATAAATTTAAGCTGTGTTATCTTTGAAAGAAAACCTCTGTCAAAAACTAAGCAGGCTTGGATTAATTGGTTTTGTGTATCTGAGAAATTTGTCAGAGAATGATGTTATTGACTAGAATCAAGCAGCTACTTCAAATCTAGAGCATTCTAATGTCAACTGTAACAAGGTTTTACCAATGTAGAGACAAATGTAAAAGGAGAGATGCAGCATTATTTAACTAAATCAAAAATATTTTTAATTAATTATACCTCAATTACTAAAACAGTGT
>PVJC01035922.1:0-17994 GCA_004026665.1 Murina feae | reverse complement strand
CCCCCCCCCCCCCCCCCCCCGCCGCCTCTTTCCCTCTCCCCGGTGCCCTCCAACCCTGCCGCCTCTTTCCCACTCACGGGTCCTGGGTCCTGCGCTGTCCCGCCCTGCAGCTGCTCTGTGCACTCGGGAGATCCCTCAGCCTGGCCTGTGCCCTCTCACAGTCTGGGACCCCTCGGGGGATGCCCACCTGCTGGCGTGCCTGACCAGCCTGGGTGAGGGGCTTTCAGGCTGCCCACAGCTCCCATTGCCCAACGTCCCAGCAAGGCTGGCTGGACGCAGGTTTCCTATAATTGATGCTGTTCCTTTAAGGCGGCCTTTTACTAACGAAACAATTGTTGCACTTAATTGTTGCAAATGTGTGTTTTTGCTTCAGGCCAAAGGCTAAGGAGCCAGTGAGCAGGTAGTTTCGCTCTCACTCCTGCTGCAAAGGACGTTGCCTAAACGTTTACTCAGGTCTGTGAGTGGCGGCCGCCATGTTGGCTGGGCTAATTTGCATACAGCCGTTCTGATTGGCTGTGGGCGTCCCAGAGAAACGGTTAATTTTACTATTCCGCTTTTATTAGTTTAGATTTTTTGCTTCTATAGTAGACATTTGAAGATCATGAGATATGTCTAAGACTGTCACACATCCCGAGATTTCTCTACAAAATACAGCAAAGAGGCATTTATGTGCCTTTCTCACCTTTTCTTTCTGTATAAAGCTAGTCTGGCTCTTGGCTTTCTTACAAGTCATATGTAAGTCTTAGAGCATCTGTTTACTGGGAACTCATCCCATAATCTGGACATGGTCGCCGTCTTGTTCCAGCACCAGAAAGCAGTCCCTGAGCTGAGGGCTTGGCCGCAGGTGAAATATCTGAGTCATAATCCCAGGAAGCAAGAAAGCGAGTAGTGGAGGGAGTCAGGGGAGGTGGAAATGCCAGCGAAAGCTGCAAAAGGAGCAGGTCCACAGTGGGACAACAGGGCTGCCTGGCTGGGAGCCCGCTGGGAAGTACACAGAACGTGCGTGGGAAGGGCCCTGCCGGGCACTGGGGATGCAGGCAGGACACTCATGCTGCAGTCAGGACACGAACTGCCTGGACCTCTGGTCTGTCTGCACTGCCTGCAGGCAGAGTGCCCGCCACACCGGGCACCAGAGATGTCCAAAGGCAAAGCCCTGCCTTGAGGTGGGAGCAGCTTCATGCCTGGAAGCCTCTGCCTCAGCTGAGCCCTGGAGATGCGGGGTCTGGGAAGCCAGCATTCCCAGGGTGGCCTTTTAAAGCTGAATGGCTCATTTTATGAGAGATCTTTGCACCAGAGAAAGTCCTCATTAAACATTTTACAACTAGCTTCCTCCATATTAAAGACTGTAGGGCGAAGTTGTTCGGGTCAACAACACAGAAGGAAATGCAGTGGAGAAAGTAACCAGTCCTTGGAGTGCCTTCATTCCTACCCAGCAGTCTCTCCTGCCACCACCATCTTTTTAAAAATAACGCCTGTTTCTCCCAGAGGCCAGGGTCCTTGTCCAGTGTTTGTCCCCGGAGTGCACAACCTGGAGCCAGCCATCCTGGTCCTGATGCCGCTGTCTCACACTCTGCACCAGGTCTGAGCCACCTGACTTGCAGTCGCACCCTCTCTTCTGCCCACATCTGACCTTTCTCTGTCCCTGAGCCTCCCCTCTCAAGTAGGATGAAGGATGGAATGCTATTAGGAAAGAGAATGCAGCTTTGCATTAATTAAGTTGCATTATAGGTAATGAATCTGGCAGTGAATTGAATAGTTGTGACCTGTGAGTCTGGCTGAAATGGCCCAGAGCTCTGAGGCCATGTCTCCCTGTCCTGGGCATCCTCTGTTGCTCTGGACGCTAACAGATGCTTCTCACGGTTCACTCTGGGGATTTACTGAGCAGCTTTGCCCTGGGGGCCTAGGGTAGCTCATGCGCAACACATGACACCATGCTGTGGCCTTTGTGTGTAGGGCAGGAGGAGAAGGAGGCTCCCAGGCTCCAGGTCGTCCCTCCCTGGGCCCCCTGGGTGGAGAGCAAGGCCTGACACACAAGAGCCTCGTTCAAAGAGTAGTTAGCCCTGCCTGGCATCTGCATGGCTCACTCCCTCACGCCTGGGCCTTTGTTCAAATATCAAGTTCTCAGGAAAGCTAGACCTCACTGACCACCCTTCCTAAAACAGCAGCCCCCGCTGCAAACACCCCCACCCCTGCCTCTGCGGTGTGTATCCAGTGGCACTTCACCAGCGCCATGCCACAGCTTTTCCTCTCCTGTGGCCTGTCTGTCCCCTGGAGAAGGTGAGTTTCAGCCGCTCCGAGGTCTCTTTGCTGGTTTGGATCATTGTTGAGGCCCCAGTGCGTAGGGCAGGGCCTGGGGCATAGACATTCTATGATCTTTGTAGAACAAAGGAAAAATGTAAATCAATGAATGAGTGAAAGAATTATTGTCACAAATGCCCTGGACACTTTTCTCAGCTGATGCTGAGGGGCATAGATATTGAAAATGCTAGAAAACCTTTGGGAGGCAAAGTAGCCAGCAGTACAGAAGTCAGGGTATGTTTAAGCTCACTGATTAATTAATTATGGACTGCTGGACTACTGCCTTGATCCAAAACATAGGCGAGAAAAGATGAAATGATGAACTCCCCGAAAGCAGTACAGTCCTGGAGGACAGACGTCCAGACGCTGAGCCTCTGGTGGGGCATATAAATGCTCCTCACGGGAAACCCCACCTGAGAGGTTGAGATGGACCCTTCCCCCACCCAGGACATGGGAAGGGGTTCTGACCGACTCTGGGCAGCTGAGCCCGGCGGGCGAGCGAGCGCGGGAGCGATGCAGGAATCTGGCAGGGCTGTCCAGGTTGCCTGGGCCTTAGGCAAAGGTGTCTGCAGAGTCCCTGTCTGAGTAAACCAAGCTGTGCAGCGAAGCCTGGGCTTTCCCAATCTTTCCCACACCAATCTCCTTTCTGAAAATATTGCCCTGGGGTCTGCCGACAGCCTCACACTAACAGCAGCTGGCGCGTGAGCTGGGATGTCAGGGGTTGCTTGGAGTCCACGTCCTCCAACTTCTCCCAAGCTGCCGAGCCCAGATGTGCTCAGGCGTCTGCACAGCAGCAGGTCCCCACTTGCCCGTGAAGGAAAAGCACAGGGACCCGGATCAAATTAGTAAACGAATAGTCATTGTCTGCGTGAAATCAACTTCCAAATGGAATTTGCTAAACAGGGCGAGCGCAGGATCAATTCATATTTATGTTGAAGACTGACAGGAGGCCTGCAGATTCCAGCAGGCGCTCGCACATCAGAAGCAGACATGCTTTCTCCATTTCTGTGGTTATTCCCGAACGTAGAGAAATGTGTGTTTCCATCTGCTTTAAAGTGACGCTTTAGAGAGAGAGTTCCAGACCCCAGCGTCCAGGCCAAACCTTGCAGTTCCATAACAGCCTTGCCATGTCTCATGAGGATGACTAGCATTTGCAGAGCTCTCCCTTGTCCAGAAAAGCATCTCAGTTCACATTAGTTTTCCTCCGTCACAACCCTGGGAGGAACGGGGCTGGGCTTCATAATAGCATCTTCACCTGCTGAGCCCTGACTCTGGGCCAGGCCTCCAGCCAGTTTCCAGGACTAGGAGGGTGGGACCGACTTAGGGAGCCATCGGCTGTTTAGCCATCTAACTAATACGGTGTGAAATACCGAAATACCGGGAGATACAATTAACACAGAAGTGCAGTTCAAATGCCAGGAAGAAAAGGCCTCATTTAGCTGCGACGGTAGAGACAGGATGTTACAGAAGAGCTTATGTGGAGGTGACATTGGGATGGTCATTAACAATGAAGGGGGAACTAACGGGGCAGAGGAAAAGGCGTGTCCACTTCAGAGTAAGGAGGGTCCAGCACGAGGACCTGAGCCTGGAAAGCCATGCAAGCATGGCCTGCTGTGAGCTTGCCTGTGGAGAGACGTGGCAGGAGGGGCGGCAGGAGGCCGGTGGGACCAGGCGCAGGAGGCTCAGAGCCTGGATTGGGTTCTGCAGGCAGCGCGGGGTGAGGGGGCACTTTGGGAGTGAAGTTCAAAATTCAGAGGCCCTGTCCAGCTTGGCCTGTGGGAGTGCTTATCCCACCCTGCCTGTGGACGGCGCTATGCTTCCCTGCCCGCTCCAGGTCCCCGGCGGGGAAGAAGGCAGGTGCTCACAGCAAGGCTGAGGGTCTGGTGGTCAGGCTGGCATGGCGGAAGGAGAGACACTCAGCGTGGGCACTGGGTGACTGGCCCCTGGGAGTGAATCCGGAGCAAACCTAGGGCAGATGAGCCTCCACAGGTGCAGACGCTCTAGGCGAGCAGCACTTAGGAGGCGCCTCCCAGGTGCTCATGGAGCTCCAGCCTTCCCTGCGGATCCCCGGACAGAAACCAGCGCTGTGGGCGGCACCCTCTGGAGATGGCCCTAAACATCTTCACCGTCACCCATGGGTGCTCTCCCAGACCCGAGAAGGTCCCCAAATCTCCACAGTCCTGGCCACCATCCCTGACCCAGAGCAGCCAGGACAGCCATTGATGGCATTATCCCAGGCCCTGGCCCCTGCCCTGGTCAGATCCTAAATGAAATTAATCACGATTTTCCTGGAATCCTTAGGAACCTCTGCGAATGCCTGGGATAGGAGGGGTGTGTCACAGCAGCCCTTCAGGTAGCTGGGCCCTCCCTTCTCTTCCCTGCACGTTGGCCTGAGAAATGTGCTTCCTGGGCAGAAGCCCTAGAGTGCTGGCTGGCTCACGCCCCCCTCTCATGCCCTGAAGCTCTGCAGATCAAGCTGCCAGAGCTTGGGCTTGGCAAAAGCACCCTGGGCATGAGCCAGGATGTCCAGCGCGGTGATTTGAGAATGGAATCTACATTCTACAGAGGCCAGTAAGTGTGTTCGTACCCAGCTGCTGTGTAGCTGCCAGCCATGTGTGCCAGGCAGCGGCACAAAAGTCGTGTTGCTGGAAACAATCAAGTCACAGATGACTGGAAAACCACGCACAGCCGCCCCTCGCTCCAGCCCGGCTTCCTCCAGGCAGATGTTCCATTGTCCCAAATCACAAAGAAAAATCTTTCCAAGACGCGGGGAAGTCAGGCTGTTTCCCCCACAGAAACGGGCTGCAGTGTGTGCTCTGGATGGATAGAGCTGAGATCATTTGACACAGAGCCCAGAAGAGCAGATTTTTATGACTCAGAAACGTTACTTATTCCAATAATCTCCTTCTACATCTAAGGATAGCTAAGCATGAACAGAGAGACGTTAAATGTTCGAGGTTCAGGGTCAAACGCCTCGTTCCTGGCAGAAGTGGAATAGAACTTGTGAGGACTGCAACAGCGTGAAACAAGCAGTTTCATGCTCTCAGCATTTTTGAGAAAAAAATAACAATCCATTTACTCATGCATTCAAACACATTTAGTGAATACCTGCCCTAAAAAAACACATCGCACGCACCAGAGACTCAAAGAAGCAAAGCAGAGTGCCCTCCTGGAGGAGGAGTGAGGGAGAACAAACAGAACAGAAAGCACAGTAGCAGTGGTGAGGTAGTGGCAAGCATTCGGTGCCACTGAGGCACGGGGAAGGGATGACAAAATCGGGGTGGTGCCTGGGAAGGGGGCCAGGAGACCTGACTGAAATGACATGGAAGCACATAGGAACTGCGGAAATGAGCAAAGCCTGAGTGCTAGCTCTTTAAACAAGCAAAACCACGATACACATATCAAAACAGCAAGGGTAAATCACTTCATAACTTCGAAGTGAAGAAAACATTTCTAACTATGCATGATTCAAACTCCAGAAGCAATAAAAGGGAAGATTGGTAACTTTGCACAAAAACTTTCAAAGATAGGAAACAAGCAAAGTAAAAAGAGAAAAGGTAAATTGGGAAAAGCACAATCTATATTGAAAAGGGTTAATTAAAGAGGAGCATCTAAAAACAGAAGAAATGACCTTACGGAGTAAAGATCTAAATAGGATAATTCACACACACACACACACACACACACACACACACACACACACAATGCAAATGGCTTTTCCACTCACTCACAGGAGAAACACAAAGGTACACGGAGGTTGGAGAAAGTTCCAAAGTTTGAAAACTTACTCTATTGACCAGGTTTTGAAGAGGTGTTTTCATGCATCCCTACTGAGAACGTGAAATTACACAGACACTACGAGGGGAACTTGGCAATCCAGCGAAACTGAATATGAATTTATCTTTTGACTCAGCAATTCTACTTCTAGGCTCTACCCCAATGGTGCATCAGCAGAAATACAAAAACAACTGTGTTCAAAGGTCTTCACTACATTAGTATTTATAACAAAAAAAGAGACACACACCAACAAACAACCCAATGTCTATCAATATGGAAATCGCTTAATAAACTATTATACATGCCTGCAAAGGAATGCTATTTAGCTATAAAATAGCTAAATATAACTCTCTATATGCACTACTAAGTGGATGATCACTTATATTAAGTGAGGACATAAAGTAGAGGAAAGCATCTATAATATGTTACCATTTATCTAAGAAAGGACAGTGATACAAATGTGTGTATATAAACATATACATAGTTCATAATTAAAATACATAAAGAATAAATTATAATTATTTTAAATTGGGAGGGAGTTAATAGAGTGAATAGAATAAGATTAGCTGTTGGAGTTCTCTAATGACCCATGTATTATAGATTTGCAATGATATATTTCACAGTATTAAAAAAATTAAATTAAAAATATTTCCTAAATATCCAAAATAAAGTGAAAAAGATTACTCTAAATGTATATACATAAACAACTTTTCTGAAGAACTTTAAAATGCAATACTTTGTGCATTCCAACTAGATTGTAACTTAAGGACAACAAAATTCACAACTCTTAAATGGTTTTCAGAAATCATTTCCTTATGTAGCTGTTTTTATTCTGAGACAGGTGTGTGAATATTGTGGGACCTAGACAATGATTAATTATATTAGCATTGCTTAAGATGAAGACCAAAGGGCTTCAGTAAAAACCTGCTGACTTGAACTGGATGCATCAGGATGAACATATAACTTTTAAAGAAGATGTGTATTTCCTAGAGCTGCCCACTGAAAAAACCTACAACTATTACCATCCAGTCGCAGAGGGCTCCTCCAGGGCCTCGCACTTGACTTCTAAACACCATCCCCCATGAATGCACACCAGGGTCCTTGGAAAAATGGAAAATAACAGGCCTGGGTCAGTACTCATGAGTCTGAAGGACCTCTGTGGGAGGGGAAAGGGTTCGCCCTCCGTTCTGCAGAAGGTGAAGACAGGGAAGCCAGCAGCTAAGGGAGGGTCACCTTACCAAGAGCGAAAGGGCACAGACAGGGCTGTTAGCAGGAGGGAAAATACACCGAGGAGTTCCTGCCTGTTGGTCTTTGTCTTCGCTTCTCAGAGGAGAGGAAGGCGGTGGGGTTTATGGAGTAGAAGGCTTATTGAATATCTGCAGTACATATGCTGCTAGGAAAAAGGACAGCGAGAAAGACACGGCCCTGGCCTTGGAACAGCCTGGCGTCCAGAAGCCAGAATCAGACAATAAACAAGCGAACAGGCCAATAACAGGATAATAGAGGATTGTGCTTAAGTGCTGTGAACGACGGAACAGCTAACACGCACCCTGTTGAAACGAGTGTTTAAGAAGGCCTGGCTGACAGGGAGTGGTTCATCCCAGGCTGAGGGATGAGAACTGAGCCACACAAGAGGCGGGGGTGTGGGTTCTGGCCAAGGGGGTGACCCCCTGGAGGGACATACTGGGCACAGGAGGAGGAAGGAAGTTGTGCAGCTGAGTAGTTCTTGCCTTCTTTGTCAAAGGCCAAACCTGGAATGGGCGTGGGGGGACCCACACACCTTCACTCAGTGTCTTATAGCCTGCGGGCCTGGGGAAAGCTTGGCTATGCCCTCATCATCCTGAGAGGCCACTGAAGGTTTAAGGCACGGGAGTCACCACACAACGAAAACTATGTAATGTGACTTCTCTGTGTTTCCTGGGGGCTCACTCGAGCAGCACCAGCTACGCGTGAGAGCCACTGTACCGAATTTCCCCATAAGCAAGCCCCGTGCCGGGCCCTTCCGAGGCCTGGAGTGGAGCCCGGTCTCACGTTTGCTGCTGTCACTTGTTGATGCTGGCCAGGTGATGTTACTACGCAGCCAAGAATGAAAGCCCTGTTCCATCTGGGCGCTGATCTCTCCTCCACAGCTGCGCGGAGCGGAGCGTCCAGCGGCCTGCCAACTGCTGTTCGTCTTCCTTGTTGTGGTTGATCATCTGTTTGAACCTCCCTTACTGCATCCTAGTACAGAGGGGATGGAGGTGTCAGCACGCCTGGAGGCCAGCCCGGGGCAGCCATTGGGAAGGGCGGCTGCTTTCTTATCCTTCCAGGGTCCCCACCTGCAGCCCGCTGGGCCCAGAGGCGTGTTGTTGGCAGAGAACAGAGGAAGGGTTAGCATTTCAACAGCAGAAATGATGCGGTCAGGAGACTCCCCATGCTCAGTGCTGGGAAAAGAGGCGCCTTCTTCTGTCTAAAGAAAAGTCTCCTCTTCATGAAGAGGATCTGCTTGAGGAATGCTTTTAAGGCTTTCTCTTTGAAGGCACAGTCTTAGCAGGTTTTACCCTGGTGTCTGGGGGAAACAGAATTTTACATAATTTATCTTTCAATCTTTATGACTGGAAGCATTCTGGGAGCAGAAAGTGACCGGCTGAAGGAGCACAGGGCCTTGGTCCTCTGTTCTCCTGGGCACTCCTGTGGGCACATTCCTGTCTCTTTAACCCATACCCCAGGTCTGCACATACTCCTGCCCTCTCCGAGCCCCAGCCCAGGAGCCAGAAGTGCCCCAGCAGGTTGTGCACCCTCAGCAGCCCCGTCTTCCCTCTGGAGACCTGGTCCTTCCCCTCAGCCACAGTCTCATTCTTTTTTAAAAGAAATAAATCTTTATTGTTCAGATTATTACAGTTGTTCCTCTTTTTTTTTACCCCCATAGCTCCCCTCCACCTGGTTCCCACCCCACCGCATGCCCTTACCCCCACCACTGTCCTCATCCATAGATGTAAGGTTTTTGTCCAGTCTCTTCCCACACCCATCACACCCTTCTCCCCCTGAGAATTGTCAGTCCACTCCCTTTCTATGCCCCTGCTTCTATTCTATTCACCAGTTTATTCTGTTCATCAGATTTTTTTTATTGACTTAATTTTTAGATTCACTTGTTGATAGATAATGAATTTGTTGTCACTTTGTTGTTCATAATTTTTATCTTTACCTTTTTCTTCTTCCTCTTCTTAAAGAATACCCTTCGGCATTTCATATAATCCTGGTTTGGTGGTGATGAACTCTTTAGCTTTTTCTTGTCTGTGAAGCTCTTTATCTGACCATCAATTCTAGATTTTCACATTCTTACTCTTAATGTGTTTTGTTGCAGCCACCAGGGGGCTAGCAGAGAGCACTGGGTTATTTTGAGACAGGTGCACAGATCTGCAGTGTGCTAGGTGGTGGTCAGTATTCAGCAAGGGTTGGTTTTCCTTTTTCCCTCCTTTACTGCCCACATTCAGTCATGACGGAGTCCCATACTGTCCAGCCCTAAGTGACTCACCAAGCCATCCCACTCTCTCCATCTGCACCGGTACCACCAAGCAGGATGGCGAACGTTGACAGCCTGGTACAAGCTATAAGGGAGCATGTCTAATTTAAAAGCATGAATAAATACAGCTTAAACTCAGTAACAATTCTAGATATCAGCAATGAAATACTTTTTCTTCCCAAAATATTGTGTTACTCTAGGTTCTAAGTAATTGCAGTAGTCACTGTTGATTTTAATAATATATTTGCTATCTTTAAAATAGCAAATTTAGCCCCGGCTGGTGGCTGGGTTGATTGGAGTGTCATCCTGTATACCAAAAGGTTCAATTCTTGATCAGGGCACATACCTGGGTTTCAGGTTTAATTCCCAGACGTGTGCATACGGCAGGCAACTGATCCATGTTTCTCTCTCTCTCTCCCTTCCTCTCTCTAAAATCAATAAACATATCCTCAGGTGAAGGTCAGTTGGGTTGCTTCCATATCTTGGCTATTGTAAATAACACTGCAATGAACATAGGGTGAATAAATTCTTTCAAATTAGTTTATCAGGATTCTTCAGATATATCCCCAGAAAGTGGAATTGCTGGATCATAAGACAGGTTCATTTTAAATTTTTTGAGGACCCATAGTATCTGCATCAATTGGTTTTCTCACCAAAATGCACAAGGGTTCCCTTTTTTCCACGTCCTTGCCAACACTGTGTTTTATACATCTACTGATGATCATCATTCTGACATTAGTGAGTAACACCTCATTGTGGTTTCCATTGTAATTTCTCTGACAATTCGTGATGCTGAGTTTCTTTTCATATGTCTACCAGAGGCCTGGTGCATGAATTCGTGCACCAGTGGGGTCCCTCAGCCTGGCCTGCAGGATTCGGCCAAAACTGTCTCTCCAACATCCCTTGAGGGGTCCCAGATTGCAAGAGGGTGCAGGCTAGACCAAGGGACCCCACTGGTGCATGATCAGGGCCAAGGAGGGATGTGGGAGGTTGGCTAGCTGGGGAGGGACCGCGGGAGGGTTCCACTGCATGTCTGGCCTGTCTCTCTCAGTCCCTATCAGCCAGACCCCAGCAACACGCTAAACTACCAGTCAGAACATCTGCTCCCTGGTGGTCAGTGAATGTCATAGTGAGTGGTTGAGCGGCCTTAGCATATCATTAGCATATTATGCTTTGATTGGTTGAACTGATGACCATATGACTGGGAACTTAGCATATTAGGATTTTATTATATACTAGAGGCCTGGTGCGGTGCATAAAATTCATACACAGGAGGGGGAATGCCCCTCAACCCAGTCTGCACCCTCTCTAATGTGGGATTCCGCAGGGGATGTCCAACTGCTGGTTTAGGCCCAAACCAGCAGTCAATCATGCTTCTCGCAATTCAGGATTGCTGGCTCCTAACTGCTTGTCTGCCTGCCGCCCTGATCCTCCTAACTGCCCTCCTCTGCTGGCCTGATCCCTCTAACTGTCTCTGCCTTGGGCCTGCCACCATGGCTTTGTCCATAAGGATGTCCACTTTAATTAGCATATTACCCTTTTACTAGTATAAATAGAGGCCTGGTGCATGGGTGGGGGCTGGCTGGTCTGCCTGAAGAGGGTCCTGAATCAGGGTGGGGATCCCTTTGGGGGTTGGGGCTGGCCTAGGCAAGGGGCCTGGGGCAGTTTGCAGGCTGCCCACACCCTGATAGGGGAGGAGGGTTTCTGCTGAGGGACTGGGCTAGCCTAAGTGAGTGGCCGAGGGCTATTTTAAGGCTAGGCACAACCCCATTGGGGTGGGCAAGGGGCTGAGGGCATTTGTAGGCTGGCCACACCCCTATAGGGGTGGGGATTCATGTTGGTGGAAGAGCAGCCTGGGCTGGAAGCGGGTGGCCTGGGTGAGAATCTGGGGGAGGTTTGCAGGTCGGCTAAGCCCCTGGCTTTGTCCAGAAGGACGTCCAGAAGGTCTCCGGAAGGTCTCCCAGTCTAATTAGCATATTACTCTTTTATTATTATAGAGAATTGAACATCTATATGTCCTCTTTGGAGAAAATCTATTCAGGCCCTCTGCCAATTTTTAAATTGGATTATTTGTTTATTTAGTGTGGAGTAGAATGAGTTCTTTATAAATTTTGCATATTAATCCCTTACAAGATATTTCATTAGTGAAGATGTTCTCCCATTCAGTAGGTTGTCTTTTTGTTTTGTTGATGGTTTCCTTTGCTGTGCAAAAACTTTTTAGTTTGATGTAGTCCCATTTGTTTATTTTTTTCTTTTGTTTCCTTTATTGAGAAGCTATATAAAAATTATTAAGAAATATCAGAGATATTACTACTTGTTTTTTTCCCAGGAGTTTTATGATTTTGAGATTAACATTTAAGTCTTTCTTCCATTTTGAGTTTAACCTTGTATATGGTATAAGAAGGTGGTCTGGTTTCATATTTGCATGCATCTGTCCTATTTTCCCAAGACTATTTAATGAATAGACTATCTTTTCCCCATTGAATGTTCTTGTCTTCTTTGTCAAATATTAATTGACCAGATAGATGTGGCTCTCTGTTCTGTTTGATTGATCATTATATCTATTTTTGTGCCAGTATCATGATGTTTTGATTACTATAATCATTTATTATAGTTTGATATCAAGTATCATATTGCCAACTTTGTTCTTTTTTATCAAGATTGCTTTGGCTACTTGGTGTATTTTGTGATTCCACATAAATTTTAGGTTAATTTCTTCTAGTTCTGTGATATAGGCCATTGGTAATTTAATAGAAATTGCATTGACTCTATAGAGTGCTTTGGTAGTATGGACATTTTAATGATGTTAATTATTTCTATCTATAAACACTGAGTATGCTTCCATTTATTTGTATCTTCTTCAATTCCTTTTTTCAGGATCTTATAATTTTCTTTGTAAAGGGCTTTTAACTCCTTGGTTAGATTTATTCCCAGTATTTTAAAAATCCTATCTAATAAAAGAGTAACATGCAAATTAGGCATCACTCCATGACAAAGATGGCTGCGCCCATGGACACAAGATGGAGGTGCCCATAGCCACATCTGTCTAATAAAAGAGTAATATGCAAATTAGGTGTCACTCCATACCAAAGATGGCAGTGCCCATAGCCACAAGATGGTGGCGCCCAGTCCAGCTCAGCCCCGCCACTGAAGTGGTCAGGCCTGTTTGCCAGGCAGGTGGCAGGGAAGGCAGGGGGCTCGAGGAGCAGAACAGGTGATCAGAGGGGGCTGGGGGTTCCCTGCCCAGGCCAGAGGCCTTCACCAGAGGGCTCAGGCATGGGCAAGGGCGGAGCTGGTAATTGGAGGGGTATGAGGGTGCCCTATCCAGGCATAAGGCCTGGGACAGAGGCCTCAGGCCTGGACAGGGGTAAGGCCTGAGATCGCAGGATCTTGGACTCCATAAAGTCAGCAATAGGAGGGGCAGGGGCGGAGACTGTGATTACAGGGGTCTGGGCACCGGTGGAGCCAGCAAAGCAGGAGTCTGGGGGTCCCCTGCCCAGGCCTGCAGCCTTGACCAGAGGTTACAGGCCTGGGCAGGGGTGGAGCTGGAATTGGAGGAGCAGGGGAGGAGCCAGTGATCAGAGTGAACTACAGAGGAAACACCTTTTCTTGTCACTCATTGGCTAAGCTCCCTGTATGCCACTGGTAATATTCTTAGTAACTCGGGTGATAAGAATCCCTAAAGGCAATCTGAGGTTTTTCCACCACACTCCTGGGGGGAAAAGTGAAGGTTTGCTGCTGGAGGGCTAAGAAATGTCATATACTGCCCTAGGCCAGTTTGGCTCAGTGCATAATGCCTCAGCCTGCTGACTGTAAGGTCTGGGTTTAATTCTGACCATGTGCATGTACCTAGGTTGCAGGCTCCTCCCTGGCCAGGGCCCAGGTCAGGGTTCATGCACATTCTTTAAAAATCAATGGAAACATATCCTCAGGTGAGGATAAAAAAAAGAAAGAAAGAAATGTCATATCCTATGAAAGACACAATCTTGAAAATGCCTAAAGAAAGTTGTCATTTCTTTATGGTGAAGGGACTGGAGTCTGTGTTGATGAAAACACCTTGGTGGGTGCAGTGACTGGCAGTGGCTGCAGCAGCGGGGTGATGGGGCTGGTGGTTTCCCCTGATTAGCCTGGTTGCCTCCCACAAAGGGAGGCCAGACTGAGGCTTAGGCCTGCTCCCCAAGGGGAGCAGGGAGTGGGCTTAAGTCGTCAATAGGACACCCCCTGAGGGCTCCCAATATGTGAGAGGGAGCAGGCTAGGCTGAGGACCCCTCCTCCCAGTGCACGAATTTTGTGCACTGGGCCCCTAGTTTAATTAGAAATGGGATTATTTTCTTAGATTTCCTTTCTGATGTTTCATTATTGGTGAATAAAAATGCAACTAATCTGGGTATTTATTTTGTAATTTGCTACTTTACTGAATTCATTTATTAGTTCTATTAGTTTTTTGCTGTAGTCTTTATTCTTTATATTCAATATCGTGTCCTCTGCAAATAAGGACAGTTTTACTTCTCCTTTTACAATTTTGTTGCCTTTATATTTTTCCTCTTGTCTGATTTCTGTGGCTAGGACTTCCAGTACTATATTAAATACAAATGGTGAAAGCTGTCATCCTTGTCTTTTTCCTGATTTTAAATAAAATGCTTTTAGTTTTTCTATTTTGAGTATTATATTGGCTGTGGATTTGTCATTTATGGCTTTTATTATGTTGAGATATGTTCTATTTATTTCTACTTTCCTGAAAGTTTTTAACATACATGAATGCTGGATTTTGTCAAATACTTTTTCTGTATCTGTTGATATGATCATATAACATTTTTACTTCATTTTTATATAGTATATCATGTTAATTGATTTATGGATATTGTATTAACCTTGTATCCCAGGGATAAGTCCCACATGATCATGGTGTATGATCTTTTTAATATATTGCTGGATTCAGTTTACTAATATTTTGTTGAGAATGTTTGCATTTATGTTCATTAGGAACATTGACCTTTATTTTTCTTTCTTTGCAGTAACTTTATCTATTTTTGGAATTCAGATAATGCTGGCCTCGTAAAATACGCGTGGGAGTCTTCCCTCCTTTTGAGTTTTTTGTTTGTTTGAGAAGGAGAGAAGTTACTTCTTCTTTGAATATTTGGTAAAATTCACCATGAAACCATCGAGTCCAGGACTTTTGTTATCTTGTAGTTTCTGCTTTTATTACTACTTACTTTCATTAGTTGTGATTGGTCTGTTCAGATTTTGTGTTTCTTCTTTTTAAAAAAAATATATTTTATTGATTTTTTACAGAGAGGAAGGGAGAGGGATAGAGAATTAGAAACATCCATGAGAGAGAAACATTGATCAGTTGCCTCCTGCACACCTCCTACTGGGGATGTGCCCAAAACCAAGGTACATGCCCTTGACCAGAATCGAACCCGGGACCCTTCAGTCTGCAGGTCGATGCTCTATCCACTGAACAAAACCAGTCAGGGCTTGTGTTTCTTCTTAATTCAGTTTTGGAAATTGTATATTTTTAGCAATTTATCTATTTTTTCCAGGTTGCCCAATTTGTTGACATATAGCTGTTCGTAATATGTTTTATAAGTCTTTGCATCTGCATTACTGTAGTATAAGTTGTTACTTCTTTTTTGTTTCTGATTTTATTTATTTGGGTCTTCTCTTTTTTTGATGAGTCTGGTTAAAGATTTATCAATTTCTTTTATCTTTTGAATGAATGAGCTTTTGATTTTTTTAATCTTTTGTGTTGTTTTTTAATTTATATTTTGTTTATTTCTACTCTGATCTTAATTATTACCTTCTTTCTACTCACTTTGTGCTCTGTTGCTTTTTTTTCAGTTCCTTTAGGTGTAAGGTTAGATTGTTTAACTGAGATTTTTCTTACTTCTTGAGGTAGGCCCATATTGCTTAAATGTCTCTCTTAGAAGTGCTTTTGCTGTGCCAAAACAGACCAAGAGTTGGTAATGTGAAGGGAGAGCTCTGCACAGGAAGAGTCGTGCAGGGGTGGTGTGTGAGGGAAAATTGGGCTCTACCCAGAGCCACACAACTCAGTTTTCTCAGCATCTGCTCAGACTTTCATAGAGACTCATCTGCACCATGGGACCAGGATGGCCACAACCCACTGGCAATGTTGCAGAGAGCAAGTTTGGCAGGGCAGGGCCACCAGGAGTCAGGAGGGTGGAGCTAGTGGTTCTTTCCTGGTGGGGCTAGTGGAATTTCCCCCTGGGACTGGGGGCGTGGAATGTTTCCACCTGCTCTAGCACTCTGCCCCAGAGCTGTACACTTTGTTGCTGACTCTCTCTGAGTTCACCTTCACTATGCCTTTGAGAAATTCTGTACCATAGGCTCAGGAAGCAGATTCTTCTGCAGGTATAAGCTCATCAGGACAGGTGACAGGGTGTCAGGAGGATGAGGCTAGTGCAGTCACCTCAGGCCAAGGCAGTTTGGAGGGGAGTGCTTGACTCAGCAATGATGACATCTGTGGGTGATGTGAGAGAGGGACCCTGGTGGCTGTTTCCTAAACTCTCTCCCCAGAGCCACACAATTCAGTATGTCCTCACACAACTCCAGTCCACTCTATCTGACCTCCCTGTGCCAGAGACCAAACTGAGTAGTTGCAAATGAGATTTTGTGCTGCCCCTTTAAGAGGGCACCTGGATTTATAGCAGACTCTTATCTCTCCCTGGGGGACCAGATACCCACCGATTTTCACAGCAAGATGTAGCCTTCTCTTCCTGGCTCTGGTGGTGCTCCAGCCTTGGGGATCCTGGGTGGGGTTCAGACCCCATGTTCCTCAGGGGGAGCCTTTTCAGCTGAGGTATCCCTCTGGATCCTCAGCCACTGAAGGTGAGTAAGAGGCCATCCCTATTTGTGTCTTTGCTCTTCCTACCAGTCTCCATGTGGTTTCTTCTGTAAATCCTTGATTATAAGACTTCTGTTCTCCTAGTCTTCAGGCAGCGATTCAGGTTGCTTGCTCTACATTTTAATTGTAATTCAAGCTGAGGCCTGGGAAGTGTGAGTGCAACTTCCACCATTCTGCAGCCATTCCCTTTCCCCTATGCACTACATTCTAATACATGTAAGATTTATATAAGATTTTTCATCTACTTATTTTTTCTTAAATCTTTAAAAATGTTTTTTTAATTACAGTTTACGTTCAATATTATTTTGCATTAGTTTAAGATGCACAGCATAGTGGTTATATAGTTATACACTTTACAAAGTATTTTCCCTAGAAGTTAATTTGGAAACTTTTAGTTATACAGTTTGGTCTCTGTCCCAGTTAGACTTAGCCACATGGGTTCATTTTTAACCTAAAGTCATTAGAACTCGATTTAGATGCTTTTGGTGTCTCCATCCTTGTTTCACTACATATTCCTGAACTTCAGTGATAGGTTTAAAACACACTGTGGTGGCCCAGGGAGGAAGGGGAAAACAAAACTTGAGGCACTTCATTTCTGTCATTTGTGTCCTTCATGTGATCACTTGGAATTCTTACTTGTACTTAAAGTTTCAAACAAGGAGCCAAAAGTATTCAGGGTGAGGTTTCATATTTTTGTTGGGTAACTGAAAATTTTAGTTCACTCATAAAATATTTTACTAAATTTGAAAAATATATTTTATATTAAAATGTACTATTTCATAATTTTGTTTGAAAACTATAGAATAAAGGAAAAATGACTAGCATCTATTATCCCATGACTATTGTTAAAATATATTTTTCATACAGAAGGAAGAGCTGTTAAAATCTGAACCACTCTGGGTACCAAACATTAACCTACACCCTTGACTCAATCCTTACTGTGTTTCCTCTCAGCCAGCAGCAGTGGCCTCCTAACTTACCTCCTGCTTCCTCTCACTCTCCTTAGATGCATCCTTCATACCACCCCTCGTATAATATGTCTAAAAATCTAATTTTATTACCTGCATGCAAACTCCATCTTCTTTAGTTTGAGGGCACCTGGATATGCGAGCCAACTACCCAGCATGAACTCTCATTTTGTATTTCATGTGAATGAGAAATGAATTTTGTGTTCAGATACTGAAATGTGTGGTTTTGTCCACTAATCACCTACTGTTAGAGTTGTGGGCTCCTGGGCATCTGAATCTCCTTGCCCAAATCCCTGTGCCGCCTCCCTGCCCTCAGATCTTAGCCTATGAGCCAGGGTCAGTCTTCCCTGGCCACTCCCTGCCCCAGCTCTGGCAGAATCAGTCCCCAGAACAGGACTGAGGTACCGCCAGTTGAGCAGCACATCGCTTTTTGACTCACTGAGCTCAGGGTGAGTCCCTCCTGATACTCACTGCCGACCTGTGGCAAGAAGCAAGGCTGCTTTATAGAAAGAAAGAAAGAAAGAAAGAAAGAAAGAAAGAAAGAAAGAAAGAAAGAAAGAAAGAAAGAAAGAAAGAAAGAAAGA
>PVJC01035921.1:0-17982 GCA_004026665.1 Murina feae | reverse complement strand
TATTTCACACAGGGCTGTGTCTATTTCACACAGGGCTGTGTCTATTTCACACAGGGCTGTGTTTATTTCACGCAGTGCTGTTTTAAGCCTGACACCCCCTGGCTTCCGTCTGCTGGGTTTGGAACGCATGGGGCGGTGCCAGTGGGTCAGGGAGGCTGCCCGTCCAGGGGCCAGCTCATCACTCAGCCTCTGGTTGTCAGTTCTAGCTGATGCCTCATTCTCATTTTTAAAAAGCTATAGCTTAAAAGAAATGGATACATTGGAATTCACCAAATGTAAAGTTTCTGCTCTTAAAAAAGATACTGCACAGGAAAGGAACACGTTTGCAAAACTTGTATTTGAAGATTTGTATCCAGAATATATGCCAGTATATAAAGAATGTATACAACTTGGAAAAACAGACAGTCCAAATAAAAAATGGGCAAAAAACTTGAAAAGACACTTTCTCCAAGAAGCTGTGTGTAGTAGACACATGAAAATGCTCACCACCATTAGTCATAAGAGACACAACCAGACCTGCCTCGGCTCCCTCTGCACCCCGATAACCAAGGGGAAAAGCCTATTGGCTTCCTGTCGGAAGGCGGGTGAGGGTAAGCCACGGGGGCCAGCGCTGTGGCCGTCTCTCATGCTATACATGCACCCACCCTGTGCCCAGCACAGCCACACGCAGGTGGTTTACTTGGGAAAGGAAACCTTGTGCAGGGAGGGTCAGAGCATCCTTATCTAATCTAGAAGCCCAGTGCATGAATTCCTGCATGGGTAGGGTCCCGCTGGTCCTGCCTCTGATCAGAGTGGGGGGGCAGATCGGGGGTGGAGCTGACTGGGGGAGGGACCGCAGACCAATAGGGGTGGTGGTGAGGGCCCATCAGGGGTGGGCCAGCGAGGGGGAGGGGCTGAAGGTGCTTGGCCCGCCAGCCCTGCTCCTGATGGGGTGGGGGAGCCATCTGGTAGGGGCAGGTATGAGGAGGGGCTGCAGGAGGTTGGCCAGCCCTGCCCCTATCGGGGTGGGGAGGGCCGATCAGTAGTGAGGCGGAGGGGAGGGGCTGGGGGAGGTTGGCTGGCTGGCCCCACCCTCTGATCTGGCCAGTTGGCTGGCCGCAGTGAGCATGGTAGCGACCAGTCGTTCCGGTCATTAAGGCGTTCCGGTGGCTGCTTTTCACACATTGTTTGTGGGAAACGAGCAAACTCGTCGTTTCGCTTTTTATACCAAAGCGCGGGAGATGAGTTTTTTCCAAAAACGATGAGTAGAGACAGATTCCGTCCAATATGGAGGGCCTGGCATTTCAACAGTGAAAATGTGCAAGACAACTCAGATAGACTTTGCAAAGTCAGACCATTATTGGATTTCTTTCTTCCCGTTACGACACGATTTGGCGGGAAAATGCCCGCTTACAAAGTGTGAATCATATATGTAGGCAGCCCAAATGGAAGTGGGTTAGTGTCTCCCGGCAGGAGAGGGATGAACAGCTGGGGGTGACTTCCGCTTCCGGGAGACGAACGTGTGTGGAGACTGGCCGGTGGGAGAGTTGCACAGCTTAGCAAGCTGCTGGCCGCCTCGGGACACGCCTCGGATCGCGTGTGGCGTGGGAAGAAGAGGTTCATGGGAAACAGCCCCGAGTGGAGGATGCGCGAGCAGGCCCGGGCGGGGCCTCCTGGGTAGACGGCGCACATGCTTCCGGCAGACCCCTCCGAGCCCCGCATCACCGCGAGCAACGGGAGGCACGTGGGCCTTCCAGACCCCCCTGGTGCCCGGTGCTGACGTGGCTGCTGGCTTGTTTTACAGGAAAAACATGCAGAGGAACAAGCAGGTGGCCGTGGGCAGGAAAAAGTTTAACATGGACCCTAAAAAGGTAAGAGGGAAGGACCCGTCGGAGCCCCGGGCTCTCGGGGACGGGTTCTGCTTGCCGCGTGGCGGGCTCGGCCTGGCGCCGTCAGCGCAGCGTTTGTCACTCACGCCCCTGCGTCCAGGGCACCACGCCCGCACCCCATGCCCTGGGCTTCCGATCTAGGTGTTTCTGGGGCGAGCATCGCCGCATCTTATTGCGTTTTTCAGGGGATCCAGTTCTTGATCGAGAATGACCTGCTGAAGAACACCTGTGAGGACATCGCCCAGTTCCTGTGTAAAGGCGAGGGGCTCAACAAAACGGCCATCGGGGACTACCTGGGGGAGCGGTGAGGCCTCCGGCGCTGCCCTTGCTGCGTGTTTCATTACTGATTTTAGAGAGAGGAAGGGAGGGGGAGAGGTAGAAACACCGCTGGGCGGGACATCCACCAGCTGCCTCCTGCACACCCCACACTGGGGATGAGCCCACAATGGGCCTGTGCCCTGACCTGAAATCAAACCGGCCCACTGAGCCACGCTGGCTGGTTGAGGAGGCTGGACTCTCGATGGCAGTCTGCCCAGAGGCAGCAGCATCCTCACGGGCTGCGGGGGGTGGCCCTGGGTGCAGCAGCTGGTGTGTGGGGATGAGGGTGCCTCCTCCCTGGGCCGGTTGCCACCCTGAGCCCATAGAAGGCAGAATTCAGGGGCGTGGAAACTGCCCGGCTGGGAGTGGGGATGGGACGCCCTTGGACTCCAGGTCTGACACCCGCTTTTCCCACTTGTTTTTCTTATAGAGACGAGTTTAACATCCAGGTTCTCCACGCCTTTGTGGGCTTGCACGAGTTCACCGACCTGAACCTGGTCCAGGCGCTGCGGTGAGTGCAGCAAGCAGGGCCAGGCCTCAGCTCCTGCCTCCCCAGTGGCACAGTGGGTGGCACTGCCTCCCCGGTGGCACGGTGGGGAAATGGCCCGCGCTGGGCTCGTGGGAACCTGGAAGGGCCTGAGAGAAGCCCTCTGCGGGCGGGGACTGGGATGATGGTGGACGTGAGGGAACCATGCTGTGTTCTGAGGGCAAACTTTTCTAAACCTTCCCTCAGGTGCTCCAGTTAATATTCTTTCTGGAGATGGACGTGTATTTAAAATGTGAAGTCTTTCTAATTTGTAGTTCAGAAAACACTTTACTTTAGTCCTGGAACAGGAAGTAGGTACCTGTGCGCTTCATTTTAGAGAAAAGTAAACTTTAGTTTTTACTGCACCCGTTCGTTTGTGCTCTCTGAGAAATTGCCGTGGGTGTTCTCCGCGCGTGGGGTCTGGGTGCCTCGCTCCTGTGCTGGCACTGAGCAGACAGGTCAGCCTGTGGCCACGGGTCTCTGGCTCAGGGGCCACTGTGAGGGGCGAGAGAGTCTGCCTGCCCCTGCCCTGTGCCCGGGACGCAGTGATGCGCGATGGCGCGTTCGTGCCCACGCGGAGTTATTGTTGGGAGCCTCGCCCTGCAGGTGTCCCTGGGCCTCGGGAAGAAGGTCACGGGGAAGTGAAGGTGCCCCAGCCCGTGACGGCATCTCCTTCTCGCAGGCAGTTCCTGTGGAGCTTCCGGCTGCCGGGAGAGGCTCAGAAGATCGACCGGATGATGGAGGCATTTGCCCAGCGCTACTGCCAGTGTAACCCCGGCGTGTTCCAGTCCACGGGTAGGCGGCTGGGGCGGCGTTCGGGCATTTACAGAGAGGGCGAGCGCGTGCCTCAGCACGTCGATGAGGTGGCGTTCACAGCAGTCAGAAGTAGGAACCACCCAGAGACCCAGCCACAGAGAGTAGGCATGTAAATTGTGGTCTCTCTAAGTTATGTCACTTAAAAGTCATGTTTTTAAGTTTTTATTGGTAAAGGAAAGTGCTAATGAGATCGGGACTCAAACTACGCACATGTTTTAATTCCAGCTTAGTCCCAGCGTGGCTCAGAGAGGACACTGGCCGTGTGCTACTGCTGGGGGGCCATTAGACGGGAGTAAATGCAATAGGTGCCCGCCAGGTGGGGAGGGTCGGTCCTGGCTTTTCTCTCGCGCGTGGTGTGTGATTCTCCCGGTGCTCTGCCGTCTGTTAAGGTCTGAGAAAGGGGGCGCCTTGGAGTCCTTTGGACACTGTCTGCTGCCTGGCTCCCCTGGAGCGGCCCAGCTGACCAGTGCCAGGCACCGCCGTGCACCGCATGCCCTGCTCCTTTGTGGGCCCTTCTGAACGCCTCTCCGCTTCTCTCTAGACACGTGCTACGTCCTCTCGTTTGCCATCATCATGCTGAACACCAGCCTGCACAACCCCAACGTCAAAGACAAGCCCACAGTGGAGAGGTTCATCGCCATGAACCGCGGCATCAACGACGGCGGGGACCTGCCCGAGGAGCTGCTCCGGGTGAGTGCGTCAGGGCCGTGTCCTCGCGCTGAGCGGTGCGCGTTCCCTGAGGAGCCCGTGGGAGGCCCAGCCAGGGGCCAGGACAAGTGGTTTATGGACGAGAGGTTGCGGGGAAGCTGCTTTCTCCTCCCTGGGCTGGCCCGAAGCTCATCCTTGTTTTGTCTCTGGCGCCGCCTGAGGCAAGAGCTGTCTCCTCCATCCTTAGTGCCCAGAGGAGTGTGGGCGCTGGACGCGGGGTGCCAGTGGGGGGAGGCATGAGGAGGGAGGGAGGGAGTGTTTTTAGAACCAGAGGCAGGCGGTGCCGTCTCTCCCAGAATCTCTATGAAAGCATCAAAAATGAGCCTTTCAAGATCCCGGAGGACGACGGCAACGACCTCACGCACACCTTCTTCAACCCGGACCGCGAGGGCTGGCTCCTGAAGCTCGGTGAGTGGCCTCCTCTCAGCGCGGGATTCGGAGCCCTGAGGCCGCGCACACTGCGCACAACTGGGAACACGGGTGGTCGGGTGGTCGCCGAGGCACTGGAGGGCCTTTGGGGTGCATTCGCACTGTTACCACGAAACCCGCCTCCACAAGGAAATGGGAGCCAGTCCGTGCCCCAGGGGACACGGGAGTGTGGGGCGGGACTGCCCTCTCCATGAAGCAGCCGCGTGCATTTGCACCCCACGCACCGGTCCTTCCTCTTCCCCGCCCCCTCTCGCTCACTGGCGGTGGCCAGCGGCGTCCATCTCTACTTCCCATCACACACGTGCACCCCGCACCCCGGCATCATCATGCTCTGCATCTGGCTCCACGGGCGTGTGCATGGCGAACCTCAGCCCGGCTGCGTGCACCCCACAGCTCCCCAACCCAGCCACGCTATGCCCTCCACGCAGAAACACGTTACTCCTCCTCCCTGTGGCAACCGTGAGCTCGACGGCCGAGACGTGGCCGGGAGGGAAGAAGGGGGGGCTTGCACGCGTGTGCACGTGTGAGGGTTACATGAGTCGTTTCGGAGCTCAGAGGAGCCTGGACGCAGCCATGTCAGGGTTTGGCCGCCGAGTGCTTTGTTCTGCGTTGGTAGGGGTCCTGCTCCCCATTGCTGCTGCCCGGGAGGCGGGAAGTCAGAGTCGCAGCTCAGCCGCTGCTGACCCACCTGGGAGCGCTGGCTGATGGGACAGCGGCAGGGCCTCCGTTTCCTCGAAAAGCACCACCCAGTCCTGCGTTGGTGCCTGATGACCCGCCCGCGCGCTCACAGCTTCGGGGCGTCCCGGGCTCCTGGCGCAGCAGCGCTCTGTGCACCTGTAGCCAGTGGGTCCTTGAGGTTCAGGCTCTCGCTTACCAATCAGAGGCAGCCATGCTGCTCTGCGCCCTCAGCACCACGAGGCTCGGTGTCAAGGGAGCCTGCGGGGAAGTGAACAGCACCCAGCTCTGCACGCCCATCCCTCCAGCAGGATTCGTGTCAGTGCTGATGTGGGGCCGGGAGCTCGCGCTGCCAGCGAGGCTGAGGTTAGGTCAGCAAAGGGTCGCCTCAGCGCCTGTCCCAGGACACGCAACTGCACGAGACCCCGTGTTTCTTAAACAACAGCCGAAGTGGTCTCGCTCGTTAGGTCACTGTATTCCTTTCCCAACACCCAACCCCCCGTCCTCGAGCTTCACAGCCGCCTGGCTTGGGGGGGGTGTCCGTATCGCCACAGAACGTGTACTGTTCTTGTGCACACGCACACGTGCACACATGGGTCTGTGCGTGTGCGTTCTCACACACATCAGAGGGCCACCGCTGAAGAAAGTCCCCCCCTCCTCACTCTGCAGGGGAGCTGGACCCCGATCCGCAGAACTGATTGGGGCGTGGGCAGTTGCGCAGTGCCTGCGGTCCTGCTTTCCCCTGGGGCACCCCCCCCCCAGCAGTCGTGAATGACTAATACGTTGCACTAAGGAGGTGGATTTGATTTCTTTGTTTTAATTTTCTTTTCTCCCTCGTTTGTATGTTTCCATGGTTTTGGCTCCTTTTCCTTGCCCCCAACTCCAGGAGGTATGTAACCCCTCGCCCTGCTCGCGCTCTGCCCGGCGCTGTGATGGCTGCGGCCTCTGGCTTTGTTACTTCGGTGGCCTGTTTTAGTTGCTGGTGGTAGTGTTAATGCCGCTTCTAACTTCTCGTACAGTCCCTGGGGAACTGGGCAGGTCCGGCCCCGTTGAGGAGTGGCCCCGGCGGCCAGGCAGGGAGGCGCCAGGGGCAGTAGCTACCCTGCGGGCGGCCGTGCAAGAAGCCAGGGGACCCACGCAGGACTGTGTGGGGGGATCCCAGCCGCCCTTGCTGAGAAAGTCGCCCCTACAGTGGAGAGGGCCGGGTTCCGTCCACTGTGCCAGAGGCACCTGGGGGGATGTGCTTCCTCAGCGCAGGACGCCCAGGGAGAGCCAGGACGCCCGGACACCCCTTGCTCAAGTCCTAGGTGTTGGGGAGAGCATTCCAACCTTGGCTCTGTTTTTTATATTTTTAAAGTATTTTTAAAAATAAAATACGTATTGATTTCACAGAGAGGAAGGGAGAGGGGAGAGAGAGAGAGAAACAACGGTGATGAGAGAGAATCACTGACGAGCTGCCTCCTGCACGCCCCCCCTGGGATCCAGTGCGCTGACCGGACGGAGCGGCGGCCTCCCGGTTCGCAGGTCGACGCTCAGCCCCTGAGCCACTCGGCCGGCTTGGCTCTGTTTTCTGTCTTGTTTTCCTCCCTCGTCTTTTTCATTAAACACCAGGTCGGCCTTAGTTAGTTGTCGGGTCCCCTCTGCCCTTGCTGGTTTGGGAAGCGTGCTTCTCCCAGGCGAGGAGCTTCTCAGGCGTCCGCTCGGCTCAGCGTGGCAGAGCCGCCCAGAGTGGCAGCGCTGGGGACCGGCAGCTGCCTCCGCCTCCCTCAGGCGGGACCATGGGCGCGTGGCCCTGTGAGTTCCACGGGGACTGTCCTAGGCGCACACTGACCTGTCTGCTTGGCCCGCTCTGCTCCTTCCCGCAGTGTCCCCCGGGGACGCGGTGGAGCTGCCCGGCAGTCCGTGACGCCGCAGGCGCTTGGGGAACGGCCCGGCTTTGCCGTCAGGGCGGCTTCCAGCTTTGCTTTTGCTGCTAGACTCCCCCTCCCTCTGACATTGACCTCCCATGGCCTCCTGAGCCCCAAGTCCCGGAGGTCCCACGAGGGAAGTGCATGGTCATCAGTGAGGGGCAGGTGTCCTGGTGCTGAGCCCTGTGTGGGGAGGGAGGCCCAAGAGGCAGAAGAGCTGAGTTCTTGGACCCACGATTGGGCGGGGGTCCTTTTTACACCCAAATAGCTCCAGTTCGGAGGAAATCCGTGTCTTCCCTTCCTCATGCCTCGGGTCTGCCCAGCCTTCCCGTTCTCACGTGCATGTGACATCTCCATCCATGGCCCCCACCCTCGCCCTCGGGACCAGAGGCACGCGCTCCTGCACCCGCACCGCTGTGGGGAGAGGGCCAGCCTCCTGACCCAGCACAGAGCGGGTGGCCAGTCCCGCCCCTGGCCGAGGCTGTGCCATTCAGACCTTGGTGCCAGTGCAGTGGTCAGCCCTCCCCCACCCCCCAGGAGCTCAGGCCCCACGCAGAGCCGCCCTGCGCAGGGACCTGTGCTGCAGGCTTCCTGCAGGCTGCACTCTCACTCCTGCAGGCACCTCCCGTGGGGGAAACGCCCCCTGAGCCCCGGCTCTGCGAGGAGGAGGAGGGAGCAGGGTCACTGCCTGCACACAGTGCAGATTGGGGAGGGGCTGCCCTGCGCTCTGCAGGTGACATGCTGGCAGACAAGCCTGTGCCCCACAGAACCCGCACTTAGAGAGCCACGCGTGTCCCAGCGCTGAGGCCTCTGGGTCATGGTGGAGATTCATGCGCAGCGAGCTTTCCCTCCACTTGTGGTTGTCGTGACGGAGGCAGGAGGGCTTGTCCACGCGGCCAGGCCAGTCTCCCTCCCGGCCACCTCCCCGGGACGTCGGGCCACTTGCGTGTTTCAGCTGCACTCGGTGCTCAGCGGCCGTCCGCTTGCTGCTGCAGGTCCCCTGTGAGCACGCCCCTGCTGCCTGCCAGGAGCCCCCGGCGAGGACACGGGTCCCGAGGCGGGACCTGGTGTGGTCATGGCCCCGGGAAGGTGTGGGCCCACGTCCAGGAGAGCTGGTTCCGTGGCAACGGGGAGATGTCCGCCTCCCCGTTCCCTCCCCTCCGATGCCGCAGCTCCTTGCGGGGCTGATCGCGGACGGCCTGGCCCTCTCCCCTCGTTGTGCGTGAGAGAAGCTCCCAGCCCCCGTCAGACCTGCGCAGCGCACCCCCGCATTCCAGCTCCCTCCCCACCCGCGCTCATCCTCATCGCTGTCCTGGCCTCGGCTCAGGTGCCGCCTGGCTTGCTCGCTGTGCTTGTGCCACACACTTGCGCTCGTGAAGGTGCTTCTGTCTGGCTCTGTCTTGTCACCGATGTCAGCCTTGCCATGGTCTCCATGTCCCTTGGGCCCTGCCCTCGCTTTCTCCTCGCCGAGGGGGCTGCGTGCTGCAGGCCGCCCTGCCCGGCGCCTTCCATTCCACACGCATCTCTTCTTGTCCTCAGGTGGCCGGGTCAAGACCTGGAAACGCCGCTGGTTCATCCTGACCGACAACTGCCTGTACTACTTTGAGTACACGACGGTGAGCTGCCACGGGCGCCTGCGCCTGGGCTAGGCTGTCAGCTGTCTGTCTGGCTGTGTGTCAGCTGTCTGACTGGCTGTGTGTCACCTGTCTGTGTGGAGCTGTCTGTGTGGAGCTGTCTGTCTGTCTGTATGGAGCTGTCTGTCTGTATGGAGTTGTCTGTCTGTGCGGAGCTGTCTGGCTGTGTGGAGCTATCTGTGTGGAGTTGGCTGATTGTAGGTAGGTACCTGTGGGATCACCAGCTCCTCTGAGCTTGGAAGCCCAGAAGGAGGCCAGAGAGGGGGGGCAACAGGGTTGCTGTGTCCTAGGCACGAGTTGAGGTGCCCGTGTGGGTCCTGGGAGAGTTGGCAAGTGGGCGCTCTCTGAGGAGAGGCAGATGAGCAGATAATGTCCTGTGACACAGCTCTAGCCCTGGCACTGGGGCTCCTCGGACTAGAGGAGGGCCTCTGGGGGAGGCTGACTCCAGAACTGAGGCCTAAACGATGAGCAGGGCAGGCAGAGGCACGCGTGTTCCGTGTGAGGCACCGCCTCCTCCCGCCGAGGGTCAGCCACGGCTCCTGCGGGATCTGTTGGACCCTGAGCGTGCTCTTTGCCACGGCCTCTGGTGATGGGGACTCAGGTGTGGTGCTGAGATGGCACCTATGGGGTTTCTGACCCTGTCCTTGTGTGAGCATCAGTGTGGGCCCAGCTGAGGCAGGAGAAGGCCCATGGGGGGGGGGGGCGCATGGAGCCGGTGTCGCCCACTGAGTCTAAGCTCCCAACTCCCGCAGGACAAGGAGCCCCGGGGGATCATCCCGCTGGAGAACCTGAGCATCCGGGAGGTGGAGGACTCCAAGAAGCCAGTGAGTGCTGCGGGCAGAGTGGGGGCGGCAGGGTGGGTGCAGCTCTTCACAGAGAGAGACGGTGCAGAGGCTACGGAAGCGAGGCAGCGGAGGACGGGCGTGCCTTGGACTCGGTGTTCAGGCCAAAGCTGAGGCCCTCAGTAGCCTCTTGGTTCTTTCACCTGCTAAGCATCACTTACTCATCCATGGGCAGCTCGTCCCTCCCCAGGGGCAGCAGCACACGGTTGGCGGCCTGGCAAGAGCGGCCGGCCTTGGGCGTCATGGCCTTGCCGCTGGCTCCACCTTGGTCCAGGCAGCCGTAGAGCTGCTTGTCGGAGGGGTCAGCCCAGGGGCTGGTTAGGCACAGCCTGCAGTCTCAGCATCCACGCCAGCTGCTCGCGCCCCCAGGAGCACGTGCGGCCTGTTGCGGGGCCACGTGGAGGCTTGGGGCGAGGTCATTCCTGCATGCTCAACATCGCTTAGACGCCCGCTCTGTTCCAGAACTGCTTCGAGCTGTATATCCCGGACAGCAAGGACCAGGTCATCAAGGCCTGCAAGACGGAGGCGGACGGGCGCGTGGTGGAGGGCAACCACACTGTGTACCGCATCTCCGCCCCGACGCCCGAGGAGAAGGAAGAGTGGATCAAACGCATCAGGTAGTGCCCGCATCCGCCCGCTTTCCCGCCCGCGTGCTCCTGGCAGTGCAGTGGGGACCTCGGGTTACTTTCCTGGGTCCTCGTACTTGGACCTGGCTTTCCCAGGCGACCTCCCAGCCCACGGGGAGCAGGCAGCGGGTGGAGCCCTTCCCAGGGCTGGGCTTCTCAGGCCTCCGGCAGCAGGTCTCGTGTTCACGGTGGCAGCTCTGGTGATGGGGGTCGTTGTGTTCTGTCACTTCTGAGTCCCATTTGCAGATGAGGGAACGGAGGCCCACGGAGGGAACGCTGTTGGCCTGAAGCCCGCAGCAGGGGGGCCAGGAGGGGTGGTGCCCAGGCTCCTGCACAAGCGCAGGCGGGGCTGCGGGCTGGGGGGCAGGTGGGGGAGGGGGAGGCTCGCTCCTGTTCCTGCAGGAAAGGCGGTCACAGGGCAGGCTCCTCCCCGTTCTGCCTGCGAAGCACCCACGTGCCAGCTGCTGCTTCTCGCGGGCACGGCCTTGGCCTCGCGCTCCCCTCCCCACGTCCTCCGTCAGCTGTGCCCCGTGCTCCCTGCGCGCCTCCCTGTGGTGGCCTCTGACTCCCCTGGAGACCAGGGAGGCCACGCTGACTCGAGGCCCGAGGAACGGGCATTGTCCTGTGAGGCCCGCCTGTCCGCGGGTCTGTGCTCCGTAGTCTTGGCCCTTTCGGTGGCTTCTCCACTGAAGCCAGCACCACGCGGGCCAGTCAAGCTGTGAGCGAACAACACGCCTCTAACCTCGGAGGTGCCCTTGGGCTACGCTGCAGGCACTGCCCGTCCTGGCGTCCCCAAGGAGCCCTGGGGACCTTGCTCAGGACAGCGTCGCTGGTGAATGGCCCTGCTCCCGCAGGAGCTGGCACTCGCCGGGCAGGGCAGAGCCGGCGGGCCCAGGACCGGGAGCTGACCTGGAGCGTCGGCTCGTGGCTGCCGCTTCTCGGGGAAAGCGAGTTCAGATTCAGCCCTTCCCGAGCACAGATGGCTCGGCCTGGAGAGTGAGGACCGTGAGGGCGGCTCAGCGGGCACTCACGCTGCCCCTTCAGTCCTGCGCCCAGCGCCAGGCCTGGGTTCCGGAGCGGGCAGTGCAGGCCCTCCGAAGTGACCGGCCCGGCCAGCGTGGCCCAGTGGCTGAGTGTTGACCTCTGACCCGGGAGGTCATGGTTCTATTCCTGGTCAAGTCCCCATGCGGGGCGTGCAGGAGGCAGCCGATCGACAATTCTCTCATCATCGATGCCTCTCTCCCTTCCTCTCCGAAATCCGTGAAGACATTTAAATGGACACGGGCAGAGCTGGCCGCCCCGCGACAGCACCAGGTGCAGCTGGGCTGGCTGGGCCGCGGGCATCGCTGCCCTGACGAATGCCGCTGCCATCGCGGGTCTGAGCCGCACGCTCGTCTTGCTGAGTTAGACCTCGGCTGAGAGGATCGCCCCATCCGTCCCTGGGAGCACCCACGCCGGCCCGTCGTCTCTACCACACGTCTCCTTAGCTGTTGTGTGGACACAGCAGGCGGTTGGCACGGGCTTGGCCACTGCGGGCCCTGGGCAGGCAGAGCACGGGCACGGGGGTCCCCGCCCCTCCTCAGCCTCCGCCCCCTTTCTGTTCCAGGGCAGCCATCAGCAGGGATCCCTTCTACGAGATGCTGGCCGCGCGGAAGAAGAAAGTGTCCTCCACCAAGAGACACTGAGGGCGCACGGCGCCGCCCTGCCTCCTGCCCCAGCCTCACCGTTTGTTTCAAGTGGGAGCGGCAGGCGGGCCGCTGGGGGGTGGGCCTGAGCCTTCTCTCCGGGGAGAAGGGAGCTCCGTGCAGAGCCCTGCCGTCTCTGCTCAGCGGCCATGGCCAAGCCCCGGGGACAGACCGCTCGGGGTTTCCCGGGAGCAGCCCCCAGCCCCACTCAGGACCCGGGCCTCTGCCTAGTGTCACACGCCGAGAAAGCGCATGGAAGAGAAGCCACGTCCTGTGAGGATCTATTTTTGTTTCTGTTTTTAAAGAAAAAGGTGAAGCAGAGCTGTCCGCATGCTTCCTGCCCACCGGGCCCTGGGGCAGCGGCACAGGAGCAGCAGGGCCGTGACCCTGCCGCACCGAACGGGCGGCCGTGTCCCAGGCACCAGGAGTGCTGAGCGGGGAGAACCCCCAGACGCTCCTGCTGCTCGTCTCGGCAGCCGCGCCTGCTGGGCTGTAGAACAGAAAGCGATTTTTCTGCGCTGGGTACCTAAAGCCAGAACCGCAGCGGCCCGCGGGCACGGCAGCCGGCAGTCCCTGTGGCTCTACTCCCTGCGGCCAGGCCTCTCGAGAGGGTGCCCCCCCCCCCCCCCCCCCCCCCCCCCCCCCCCCCCCCCCCCCCCCCCCCCCCCCCCCCCCCCCCCCCCCCCCCCCCCCCCCCCCCCCCCCCCCGGCTGCACCGGCCTGCGCACACCTCCTCCCGGACGCTGGCCCTGGTCAGCCCACAGGGCAGGGGAGCAGAGCTGGCAGCCAGCCTGTGCTGTGGCTTCACTGTCCCTTCTGACGGGAAGGGGTCTGCCCTCTGGCATGTGGGGTGAAGGGCAGGAGCAGCCTGGCCCTGCCTTCTCTCAGGGACGGCTCCTGCCCCCTGCAGGCCAGACGAGGGCACTCGCATCGCTGGAATTAGCTTTCAGAAAAGGGGCTGGTGGGAGCAGGGGGGTTCTGGGCCCTCCCCTTGGGACAGGTCCTCCCTGGAGTGGCTTCAGGTGCTTTTATGCCAGAGCCCGTGAAGGCAGCGGGGTCTGGGCTGGAACCTGAACTTCAGGCCAAGTGCGAAGTCCAGGCTCCCCGGGTGGAGCCACAGCCCCCCGCCCTGCAGGGCATCAGTGTTAGTCTATTTATCAAAGGTGTAAATTATCCTGTATAGTTTTTCTCCTTTCAGATTATTTTGTATTTGTTTAAAAAAAGTTTGTCAAAATATAAAATATAAAGAAATGACTGAAAGCTGTTGACAGGGTTTTTAAAGAATTATAATTATTATTCCAATTGTTTTTGTTTGGTTGGGTTTTTTCTTTGTAAACCAGCACCAAGGACGTGCAGCAAATAAACTCCAATCTGCCCAGCGCGTGGCCGTCTGGGTTCTGTCTGTGCCCCCTCGCCCCTTCCGCTCCTCCTGCCTCCGACTGAGGCCCCTGCGCTTCTCACAGACCTGACTCCCCTTGGGAGTCCCTCCTCCCTCTCCCCTGGGCTGCTTCTCCCCCCCCCCCCCCCCCCCGTGTGGGCAGATGGAAAGTAATGCTCTCAGTCGCACCGTGTGTGCGGTTCCCATAATCACACAATTTATTTCATAGCAGCATCCCCCCGCCCAGGAACAGCCACTACTGTCTCCTCCCAAACCGCCAGGACCGAGGCGCCTGGCCCTGCACGTGGGCCTTGGAGGCTCGGCGAGTCCAGGCTGTGAGGACGCTCAGCGGGGCCTCTGGTGTCGCCCAGGCTGCCCGGCTCTCGGGCCTCTCAGGCAGAGGGAGGGTGGGCGCCACGAGACCCACTGTCCCGGGTAGTGAGAGTGTCTGGATCCAGGGCCAGGTCTCGCACCCGGTCCGTCCTTTGTGGGCCCTGGGCCCTGCATGCCAGGGCTGGGCCTGGGGGGAACATGGGGCTCTCCGCAAAGCCCCGCCCTGGCTTCCACAGTGGTCACTGCACAAGCACACGAGTCCTGTCCGGCCGGCGTGGCTCCGTGGCTGAGCGTCAGTCTATGAGCCAGGAGGTCCTGGTTCAATTCCCGTCAGGGCACGTGCCCGGTTTATAGACTCGATCCCCAGTGCGGGGCGTGCAGGAGGCAGCCGATCGACAATTCTCTCATCATTGATGTTTCTCTCTCCCTCTCCCTTCCTCTCTGAAATCAAAGATATATTTTTAAAAGCATGCATCCATCGTGGCATTAGGGGTTCGTGACAACATTCTGGTGTCACTTGGGTGGCCATTCATGCTGATGGTTTAGGAGGCGAAGCTTAACCCCAGGACTCGCTGTCCCGAGTGGGGCGCAGTCAGCGTGGTCTCAGGCGCAAGGCTGAAGGGCTGCCCTCGGCTGCACGTCCTCCGTGATGGGCAGCTCGGCCATCTCCCTCCTGCTGTTCAGGTTTCCTTAACAGACGACGGGAAGGAGAGTGCTGCGTCTCAGAAGGCCGTCCATTTGGCTCAAATTCTGACAAAAAAAGTATTTTACATAAAATCAGTAAATGAACAGGAGGTTTTACTTTCAGATGTTTGATAAAATGGTTACAGCCCCTGGGACGGTTCCCTGGAGGTTCTAAAGTAGCCAGAAGATTCTCAAAGTGAGGGAACAGGGAGCGTGTTAGCAGGTGAGGCAGGTCTATCGCATTTGGCCACGAAGATCGGTGTAACCATGGAGATAATTCCTAACATCTGTTTTTCAAAATAGTAGGATCTGCGGGAAGAATGTTTTCCAGCCGTGGCTATTTCCTCATTTCTTGTTAAAATGTTCCCTTTGTGTTACAGAACCAGGGTGTGTGTGTGTGTGTATGTGTGTGCGCACGTGTGTAAATATCTTCTGCGGAGCAATTTGCTGATAAAGAGCTGCAAAAGCCAGGGAAATTGCCGAGAGGAATTAGAAAAGCCCTGTGCGAATGGAGAGGCAGGTCCTGCTGGTTACGGGCTGGAGACTCAGTAAGACGTCACTTCTGCCCAGGCTGACCTGCAGGTTTAATGCAGTCCGAAGCAATACCCCAGAAGCTTTCACAAAACACAGGTGTCCCCCCCGACGCATGCTCTCTCAGAATGACTGACCAATTCCACTGGGTTCAATCTGGAAGGAGGAAATGGCAGTTGAGCTGTGCAGGGCGGGTGCGTTGCTGGGGGGCACACCGCATAGGCATCGACAATCTGATTCTAAGATTGTGAGGGAAATTCAAAGACCCAAAGAACCAAAACGCTGAAAAGGGAGACCGGGCCGCACCCCCTTGGGGCGTCCTGTCCAGGGACAGGAATCAAGGGCTCCACAGAAAAGACGGTCTCGGCGACGCAGGAACAGACCCGCCACGCAACGCGGGGCCTCCACAGCGCGACCGTGCGCTTCGCGAAAGCCGCTCGCGGACCCCGTGGGAAACACGCTGAACCCTCAGAAGGAAGCATCGAAGACCATGGCGCGCCCTGGGTCAGGCAGAGCTTCTGTAAACTCCGTGAGACGCTGGCCTCATCGGGACGCAGACCTGGTCCGAGAGGCTGGAGAGGACGAGTGGGGCCCCGCGCGGCAGGAAACGCGAGGGGCGCATCCTGGTAGAGTTTGTCTCCGGAGGCGCCAAGGTCTCAGCCAGACGGTGCGAGAACAGCCTGACTTTAACCTGCGCAGAGGGTGGGGACCGACGCCTCGGGGAGAGGGGGTGACGAGCAGCGGGGAGACACTCAACAGAACCGATCACCAGGGAAATGCACATGAAACCGCCAGGCGGGGTGCCGTCTCGCGGGGCTGGCGGGGCTCACAGCTGGGAACCGCACTGGGAGGCCGTCCAGCAGCTTCTGACAAGGGTCAACGTGCCCAGCCGGTGTGGCTCCCTGATTGAGCATTGACCTATGAACCCAGAGGTCATGGTTCGATTCCCGGTCAGGCACACGCCTGGGTTGCGGGCTCCATCCCCAGGAGGGGCGTGCAGGAGGCGGCCGATCCGTCCGACGCTCCCTGTGGAGCCCCGGCAGGTCTGGAGGGAGGCGTGCAGGTGGGCTGCGTTTCACAGACCAGCCACGGGGCTCCCAGCGCAGACGGGACGTTTCCCCTCGGAGCCACGTGATCCCAAGGCCCGACCGTCCCCCCAGGGCCGTGCCCTTGCCAATGGGCACATCATCTCCTCGGGCTCTGGGCAGAGATCCCCAAAGAGACCCCTGGGCATGGCTGAGCAGGGCTCGGGGGCTCAGCCTAGATGAGGGTCGGGGCCTGGTGGTCTAGGTTGGGGAGAGGGTTAGCATTCAGCATTCGGGGGGCTGACTATGTGAAGGAGGTTTCAGATTCAGCCTGTGTTCTCCCAAAGTCAGCAGGGAGCTGAGAGGCACCGGATCTGTCCAGTTAATGGTGATGGGGGTGCTGTGTGGGGACCAGCACCCTTCCTGCTTCCCATCCATACAAGGGGATCGAGGACAGGTCCCCAGTTAGTGAGGCCCCGCACCGGGACCTGACGAACACTCTTTCCCTGAGGAGCCCGCAGGTCTCTCTGTGAGGTCCCCCTGGGTGACTTGTGGGGCCTCTCCCAGGCCTTGCTAGGCAGAGACCCCAAATAACAAAGGGCCCCCTGCCCCCTCAGTGTCTACCCTTGCGGTGACCTCTGGACACCTGGTGAGCCAGAGGCACCCCCTGCCATGCCGGCCAGCCTCCTGTCTGTCCTCCTGTCTCCGCTGCAGGAACTCAGCCCGGGATGCACACAGGCCCTGAGGGCAGAGGGAGCGTGTGCTGGGCCAGTGAGGAGCCCCAGATGGCCTGGCCCCCACTGTCTGCCAGAGCCCCCCGCCTCCTCCCCCCCTGGGAAATTACCCTGAAATTGTGGCTAGTGATGGTCCTGTCTGCCCGAGTCTGGTCAGCAGGAGGGAGGGTCTCTGGGAGAGAGGGAGTGGAGGGTGAGCCATGGGGGCTGTGACTGCGGGAGGGAGAGAGGGAGGGACGAGGGCGCAGGGAGGGAGCAGTGCCTCCCTGGTGGGTGATCGCAGGCAGCTTGGCCAGCATAGCTCCCATCAGGACGATTCCTGGCCATCTCTAAGGCCTCGCTGCAGCCACTGCAGCATGGACCGTGGATCGCGTCAGACGGTCTGTCGTGTCCCTGGAACACATGGGCCTCTCTCTGTGTCCTTCACTTGGTGGGGCTGCAGCGTGCTGGGCAGAGCGCCCGGAGCCGGGCGCTGCGGCTCGAAAGCCACGGGGATCCCCCGGACCCCTGCCACGGCCACGGCTTCACCTCACGTGCTGGATCCTGTGTGTCTCAGGACACAGAACCGGGACATGATTCTGGTGGATGGGGCCTGGCTAAGACCCCGATCTCGAGTTGCAAACCACCCCTCAGAAGCGGTGAAAGCGTAAAATGACCAAGTCCAGCCCAGCTGGTGCAGCTCCGTGGTGGAGCGTCAGCCTAGGAACCAGGAGGTCATGCTTCAATTCCTGGACGGGGCACATGCCCGGGTTGTGGGCTCCATCCCCAGTTGGTGGGGGCGAGTGCAGGAGGCGGCTGATATCTCCCTCTTCCTTCTTCTCTGAAATCAATTAAAAAATATATTTTTAACGGCTGAGTCAGATGATGGCAGGAGGGCGTGAGCACCGGGCAGTCAGCGCCCCCCAGCTCCGGGCCCAGCTGCGCCACGGGTGGAGGTGGAGACGACATATCCCAGGCCTTTTCTCGGTGGCGGGAGCAGAGGGCTGTCCTCTGCTTTACTGCCTATCGCTTAGGTCCCCAGAAGGTTCTAGAAGCCCCAGAGCCGAGGGGACCTGGGGTTCTGTGGCAGTTGGAGCCGTTTGAGGGAAGGAAGCCATTTCCTTTGCTGCTGGTTTGGGGAGGAGTGCTGGTCAGTGTGCCCTGCTTGTTCCTGGGCAGCGTGTGCTGTCAGCTGGTGAGGGGCCCTCGGCCAGGGGGGGGTGACCCAGACCCTGGAGGACAGGGACCTGTCATACCTCTCAGAGGCAGCTGCTGCTGGTCGGG